>CANXYI010498045.1:0-19459 GCA_948208565.1 Hura crepitans
CATTGTCTAGTGATTATTGGGAACATTTGTGTGAATATGTGCATGTATGGAAATGACATATTATATGCATACGTGTATTTTTATGAATGGCAATGGTGTTTGCAAAATGAGGTGATGATAATAAACCTAAATTTGTAATGAAATAAGTGAAAACAATATGCTTATGTGTGAGTAAGGTGTGGCTAAATGGTATGTTAAAAAGGTATGTTCATGTATGTGTTTGATTAGGATGCAAGTGTAGTGTAAATGAAGTAGTTGTTGGTTAGTGAGCCTAATTATAGTGTTAAGTCAATAAGAGTGTAGAGGTATACACATTTAGTTTTTTGGCTGAGTGATATGTTTATAGTATATATGTATGTGTATGAGTGTAATTAAATGTATTTGATGTATGAATCAGTTAGGTATGTAGTTGTAAGCATAAGTAAATCAGAAGTTAAGATGATTTTAAGTGGATGTATAGAATAATATGATGGCTGAGTGTTAAATGATATGGTGGTATGCGTATGTGCATGTAAAATATAAGAATGAATGAACATGTTAATTTAAGCACATAAAGTAAAATGTAATAAAACTAAAAGAAGGAATAATGAGTAGATAATAGGTGTAAATTTATGTGATTGTTAAATGGCCAATTTAGTAGCAGGAGTAAATAAACAAGCATTTAAATGTAACATATATGTTAATTACCTTAACTAGGGATGAAAATTTAATTATACGGTTACATCTGGAACCACAATATACATGTAAGGAATGGTAGAGTGGCAAATTAAATAAACAAAATGATAAGTTTTGAGTTCTTAATATACATAGTCATGTAAACTGATGAAATGTCCTTATGAGATTGCAAGATGCAAATATACTTGATCATATTTAAATAAAGAGACTTGAAAGCAATGTTAACAAGAACTAATATTTATAAACTTATATAGCCAAATGAAATGTGATTTATTGATATTGTGAATACCAACAAAATAAGACTCAAATGGAAAGGTACATAATAATTCATATGAAATGTGATGGTTAATGGTAATGAGGTGGATATAGTGAACATGTAAGAACACTAAAACAAATTATTGATGAAATGTTAATACAATTATTAAATGGTAATAAAGGGATTGAATGTAGTAAAATGACCAAGTGTGAGTAATAAAAAGGAGAAATACGGAATAATGGTCCATATTAGCTAGACCGCTTATTAGGTAGGTTGACTAGTTAACTAAGGAGTTAGCAGCTACTAGGGGCTTTGATGATAAGGATTAACACCTATTATATGGCAAGTGTAGCTGCCGAGGTTTTGACAAGAGCTCTACACAATTTTGAATATTGAGAGGTCTACCAGGATGGATCTATACTATCTATATTATTCAAATATTAAGAGGTCCATTAAGCTTAATCCATATTATCCACTTGTGTTGGGATATTAGGAGGTCCATTTGGGTTGATCCCAGCTATCCTCTTTCTTAGGAGGTCTATTGGGGCTATTCCCTACTATCCTATCTGTTAGAAGGTCTATTAGGTTGATCCCTACCATCTGATATTGGAAGGTTCTAAAGAGTTAATCCTTGTTATCAAATAAATATGGTGGGCTTAGACTCTAAGGTCTATAATGTGTGCTATTATACAAGACAAATCCCATTTTCCAGTGTTAAATAGTTGTCTCTAGAGTATGGGCCTATGATTGTGGTGAAATGGTATAAAAAATAGTATTGTAATAAAAGAATATTGTATGATGGAAAACCAATTGATGAAAAATAATTGGATTTAATAGGGCAATGAATTTAATGATCTGTAGGAAATATTAATTGATAAACCAAATGTAAATGAGTAGTAAAATTATGTTGCAAATAGCTAGTATAGAGGTAGTGTTATAACTACAAGTACATAAATCTAGGATTTGGCTAGTGAGAAATAATAAAATACAGCTTCTCATCGTAATGTAATTATTGGGAGATATTGACTTATATAAAATGGTGTTAATCAAATAATTAGTAACTATAGACCTATTAACAATAATAGGCTATTAATGCATGAAAAAAGTCTTTGCATGGTTATGTGATATATACATGATGCAATGCCAATTTCATTAAATTCACCACTAAGTGTATGCTCAGCATTTTGGTTTTTAATACATAGGTAAGAGATAGTAGAATAGCAGCTAACTTCAGTAAATAGTATAGCGACTGATCCTATCATTACATATAGTTCTGTTCCTTTTGTAGTTAGTATTAGATAAAAAGACTCATGTATAAAGGGTCTAGGTCCAGTTATGTAAATTTATATTGTAATAAGTTCTAAATAATAAAATGTGTTATAGTGTACGCCCATATTGAATACATAATTGGCATATTGTGTGCTTGAATTTGATGATGTATTAGTTGTAAATAGAATGATGTGATGAGTATACTAAGGGACTAGAAGGGTCTAATGTAAATTTAGTGTAGCTAGGAGTAATTATAGAAGTGTTCTTTCACAAGTTAAAATTTTTGGTTTTTCACCCAAATAGCTATTATGCTGCTAGTTTTTTTTATTAAGGCATAACCTATAACTAGTCAATTATAATGAACTTACATGCAATAGCAATCAAAGTCAATGAACATAAGGTAGGAAGGGTTCTAAGAAGACAATGGAATGACATTATGAGATCTCTTATTTTGGTTCGGTGTTGGATCGAGTAAAGGGTGTCGCATTAGACCTCTAAACATCCTTATTTTCAAATCAAATTTTACCCATATCATACTTATAACTTAATCCTTTGACAAATAATAAAAACATGATCATGACCTCAAATTTACTATTCATAACCCTTAATTTTCACTATTCACAATGCTGGGATTTTTTAACATTGCATTTCATTCCCTTTTAAAAGAAATTTTATCCTCAAACTTCCTAAATAATTTGGCATACTTGTATATTGACCAATATACTTACCTTGTTCATTTGAGGCTCACATCCTACATAACTTCCTTATTATTACTCTACCTTTAATGACTTTTCTCATCATCTAATACTGAAACTTATCTCTTATTTAGTCATTCATCATATCCACTTTTTGCACTTTTATCACTTCCCCTCTTAGGCTTTTCCATAGTGCTCTATAATGTATTAATCTCAATCCTTTAAAACCTTTTTTATTACTTTATACCTCTAATATATCTGTAATTACTCTTATGTTCTTGTCTTTGTATGAATAAATCATCACACTTCTGCTGAACCATTCTTAATCCTTAGGTTCTCATCAACCATTTCCTTTTCATATAACCATCATATTAACTCTTGATCAAGGTTAACCCTATAAAACTAGTCTATTTGTCTCTTAGAGTTCACCTTCTCTATGACTTATAATATCCTTTTCTAACATACTTCAATTATATCTACTTCAATCCAATCTTATTTCATTCACTTTTATATGTGTTTCCTATCAATTTCCCAATCAATTTAGGCAAAACAAATATATATTATGTATATGTTGTGGTTTATGCATATGTGATGATGGAAATAATGAAAATGATGTAATGGAAATATGTATGCTTTTATTTTTATGCTCAATGATATGTTGCATAACCTAGCCCAATGTCTCATACATAGGTATAAAAAGGCCATAAATCGAAAGGGAATTGATAGATACATTAAGATCGTTAACTCCAAAAGACTTTGATCACTCTACCATCATATTTACTTTACAATCATTTTTCTTTCAATCATTCCCAACTAAAACTCAATAGGTTCTCTTTAATTTCGTATTCATCATGTCATCCTCTTTTACACTATTTATAGTTCTTATCATAACATGGTTCTTTCCTTCATATATCAGTTACTAGTCAACCATATATCATCATCTGGGAAACATATGACAATCATTTTTTTACCTTTACTTCTTTTTGAGGTCATACAAATTAGTTGTATCTATATCCTCTTTAATACCATAAACCATTTGATTTATCCTTGTCATCAAGCTATGTACATTATATAACATTAGCTCCTTAGCACTCTTATATTCTTTATATACTTTCTTTCTCTAAGAAACATCTAAATCGGAGCTCTATTACCCCAAAATGTGACACTCCTTACCTAATCTAATCACTAAACATTAATAAGGAATGACACAAAACCACCATCTATCTTATTAATTATCCAGTTTACTTAAAATTCTTTTTCATTTTTATCCTCCTAAATAACTTCTTATCATACAACATATAAAAACAAGCCTTAATAAAAACTTCCTTACACTTATACCATTATAAAGCATTATATTTAAAATTTGGCAGCATAATGGCTATTTAAGGACACTATCCCAAACAATAATCTTATAATAAAATGCAGTCCTAAAGTATTCAAACTTCTCATCTCAACACTATGTTCCTTCTAATCACTTCAATACATCATCATCATATTCCAAAAACATAGAAAATAATCAATACTCCTTAAAATTATGCAATCCAACATGCCCAAAAAAATAAAATACATATATATACTATTTATTCATAACCCATATGAATAGAGATTTCATCACACATCATGTATATATCAAGCCCAAACCCCATAAAAATATACAAGATCCCTTAATACATATCTTTATCTTTAAGCAATTATGATTTCATAATACTCGTATATAGTTCATGATCTAAAATTATGGTAATATTACAAATATTCTTATAGAATACATAAGAGTGCTAACAACATCTTTATCTAGGTTCATACAGTAACCATATAAACATCTTTGTGTACACTAATATCTTCCCATGTAACTACTTTCCACTTCCTGTTGTAAATCCTTCTTACCTTATGTCTTATTTAATCTACGCATCACAACAAATGATCTGCTAAGCTTCGTACCTCAATAGTGTATCTAGTATACTATGGCACATTTTTAAAGCATGCAATTTATTATTCATGGTAGATCAAACATCTTAAATAATAAGTCTTAAACATATAAAGGACTTTGTATGAAATAAATTACAACACCACATGCATTATAATGGTACCTTATCCACATAATAATCATATATATGTTATTCTTAACATATTAAATACTAAATCAATATAAACATGTATAATTTGCAACCATACTATGCAAAGTGTTAATAATATAAGCCTGTGTGTATTGCATATGAGATTAAGACCTTATCCTAATATAGAGAACCATAACATGCATAAAGTGCAAGATAAAACATAAGCAAAAAGGAAATTTAATATTTTCTTGCATAATATAATCATAAAGAATCATATAATAATATTGTTATTCTTATTTTGTGCTTGTAGCTTTACCCTTCTTAAATGATGTCATTTAATCATCCTTTTCTTTTTTTCCTTAATTTACTTTGCTTTGCCCATATTTAAATGTCAATTACCCAATACTTGGATAATAGAACTACCCATTCCATAAAGGCCATAATGGACCACATTGGTTATTACCAAACCCAAAGGCCATTATTGGACCTAATGGTTAGTATTTGGACCCAATAGTCATTATCAAACCCGAAGGTTATTATGAGGTATTGAAGTACCCTAGTAGCTACTATTTGTTCCTAGTTAACCAGTTAACCTATCTATACTAGGTTGTCTAATCATATGGGCTATCACTGTGATTTCTTTTATTTCTCCTTTTTAATGTAGCATATAATTAGTTTTATTAATTACTTAAACAACACATAACATTAGGGGAAATGTAAATTCTTTAGTTATGTGAATACCATATTTATATTATCATTTATGCATTATAAGTACAAAGATTAGCAAATCAAACATATCTATCTTTTATACATAATTGACATTATCATAAGCATTTTACTCTTTACATCACTTTAGGTTATGCTTGCCTTATATCCATATTTTCATATCATAAACATTTGATGAATGCCTAAAGCAACCATCAATTCCCATATTAGGTATTTCAGCCACATCATAAGCTCATCATGCATTGTGGCCTTTCATAACTACCATTTTCCATCTAGAATAACTTTTAATAGCTTTTCAATGTATTTGGCTAACTGGGGTAACTATAAGTCTTTTCGTCTTTAAATTCATACCAAATTCACATTCATACATACAATGCATCATCAATCTCTTTTTCTTACAATAAATATATTATAATCCACACTTTCTTTCTCAATCATATTTGTATCACTTTCTCATGCTAATAGTTCATATATATGCTCAAATAAGTTCCTATTAGGTCATTCAACTATAATTATAACAAAGGCCATATAGTAGCTCATGTTATAAAGGAACTTATGTCAATTTTCATCTTAGTAAAAGCATACTTATACACATATACACATTCATTTTCATACATGCATGTTCATAATACATACCTTATGCTTTGCATAGGTAAATTGCCTAATTACTATATATGTATTTCATACGACATATCTATACTACTACATAATATACATTATTATTATTATTATTATTATTATTATTATTATCATCATCATCATCATCATCATCATTATCATCATCATCATCATCATCATCATCATCATCATCATTATTATCATCATCATCACCACCGCCACCACCACATAGATGCAGCCTCTTTTTGATACCATATCATGTTTATACCCTTAATCCATTAATGTCAATTATCATACTACACATGCCTTCATTATCCCATTAGGTTTATGTAAATAATACTAATTATATGTACATAACATAACACACACTCATTTTATATTATCATCACCTTTCATGCATAACAAGCTATAAACACACCAAATCAAAGTCTCATCATGCTTTATTTCTTGTTATTGATCTAACGATTGCTCTAGGCTCTAACATAACATTTTTGTTGTAGATGTTGTTCTAAACTTTTACCAAATCTCAACATTAAGCCATATGAACTTTAAAAACATACACATAATGGTTTCATGTTTTAAAGGCAACATGTTATGTTATTTTTCAACATAATCATATCCATTTATATATTTTTATCACATACTTCACCATACTTACATCATATATAGCTTTTATGATTTCACATGATATCCTTTTTGTAATAATAATGTTTTTATAACGCACATAAAGATATCATTTATCCACACACATAAAACATTCTTATTACATTCTTTAATCAACTATTTCAATCACTATTCAATTTATATTATCATTTAATATCACCCATGATTTAAATTACTTGAAATCATAAAGTCTTACAAATTTCATTATCCAACAATTTAATCAAATATATATGCAACCTTTAATTTTTCATCCTCTTTGCTCATCATATAACACTTGTTTCCTAGTTTCATCATAGCTCATACACTATTAATATCACAACTCATTATGTGTTAATCACATTAAATATATCATTATTATTAATAAATGTATGTGATTACATCATTTTATATGTTTTGTTCTAATGGCTATTCTAGACAGTTCAGACCTACTAATCTAGTGGTTGTTATAGAGAGTCCAGACTTGCTGATCTAGTGGTTGCTCTAGACAATCCAGACATTCTGATCTAGAGGTTGCTTTATACAGCCATGAAATTCACATTCACCTACACTTTTCTACTATTAAGCTTTTTACAAACTGAATTTTACTTGTATTCATTAATTCAAGACATTGTACATGTATTCCAACATACTACAACTATCACATATCATTTTACAATAAGTTATTTAGCTTAATATGCACATTTTATGTATTAAAACACACTTTTCAAAAAAAAATTATGGACACATACTATAAAGGATAAATTTGCTTTGATAGCCCTAAAATACTCTTTAGAGCCTCAATGAATCTTTTTGAATCTTTTCCCTTTGCTTCCTTTTCATCCTCTCTTAAAAATAATCTCAATCTTAAAAAAATCATAATAATTAAAATACACTTCTATTCTTTAAATAAATTTTATACAACTATTATTGGCACCTAAATAAGCCTTAAAAAATATCAAACCTTGAAAACAACCACTTACTTAAAATGGTGTCACTATTCACCCAAAAACTCTTATGTAGAAATCCTTCCAATTTAATCTATCTCCTTTTTAATTCTCAACATAAATTTACTTTATCTATACATAAAAGTTGATTTAAGTTGGACATTTATAATTAGATCAAGCTAAAAGGAAGCTTGATAAAGCAATAATGGTGGAAGCCTTTAAGGAAATGGCATGAAAGAGAAATAGAAGAAAAAGAAGAAGAGGGGGCTAGTTGCTAACCAAGGTAGATTTTTTCTCTTTATATACTCTCTCTTGAATAGCCAAGATCAATCTAAGAAAAGATCTAAAGGCCCATATTAAAATAAGTCAATAACTATACTTTTTATGCCACTTTAATTGTATTCCTCAATTTTATTCATCAATAATCTCTTGTTACGACTCAATTAATTATACATATTATTTCGTAAAAGCCTTAAAAAATCATTGTTAAAAAATTGAGAAAATCTTATTAAAATCGCTACTATTTTCTTTACACATTTTTTTATAAAATACTTCTCGATATTAAAAAATCCAATTTCTATCCCATCATACTCCTTATATTATTTAAGCCTTAGGATGTGATATTCTTGCCGCCATCTAAGTAAAAATAAAATATTTTTATGTTCAACTTTAACTTGGTCACTATGTAAAGTACATTGTCGTGAAAACATAACTTTTTATTTTTAACCTCTATAATAACCCTATTTCCTTTCCAAACATTACCCAAAAATGTTTTATAATTAGTTTTACCATCTTGTAACATTAGAACATTTCAAGTCCTGAGAGGTACTATTCACTCTCGGGTGTTACTATTCACATACATGCTTGATATCATTTGATTTCCATTCAAATGTTCTCCTTTCTTTACCAAACTATAAACATATACTATTGAACTCATAAGCTCTTAATCAGTAAGGTTAGGAACACTATTCACATATTTGATGTCACTATCTAGGACTTTGAGATTTAATATTCACAATATTCTTTATTATCACTCATTAAACCTCCAAACATCCTAATTTTCATATAAAATTTTACCCATATCATACTTATAACTTATTCCTTTGATCAATAAGAAAAAAATCATTATGACACTAAAAATACTATTCATAACCCCCTAGTATCACTATTCATAATGCCGAGATTTTTGAGCATTATGTCTTTCCCTTATTCTACTTAAATTATCACGTAAATTCATTTTTGTCAAATGTTCATATGCACTTAAACACAATGCTCATCAGTCCAAACTATCCCACATCCTCCTACTTACCTAAACTCACCCGAATTTTGAACTAACACAAAAATCACTCTTAAATGACTTGAAACATCTCAATATATAAATTTAGGATCTACTATATTATAATAGCATCTTTGTTGTACAATTGTAGTAGCATGCACTCATGATTTTCCCCTATTCATCCTCCTAAACATTTCCAAACCATGCTTTAAATAATATCAGAATTTAACCTTTCTAAATTACTTATTGCAGATTTAGTGCTTTTACAGAAATTGCATAAGTTACGCTATATTATACTAGTAACATTAATTTGGACAAGCACAACCCCAAATACATATTAGTCATAACTCAAACACATATAAATTCTAAAATTACCACTTGCAAACCCAATAATTCATGCAAACAAAAAAAATTAAACCGAACATACATTTAATTCTCTCTCTTTCTAGAACTAAAATAGATATTCAACATGGTAAGCTCTTCAATCCCATGCCAATTTGCAAATCCTCATGTAAACTTAACTTGTATCAACCTTTCCAATATATTTGACCAATAATAACAAAATTTCATAAAACAAATGGAGCCATGCATATTTTTAAAGAAAATGAACTAATTTTATCCTTTTACAAGTTATAGCAACTATGCCATTACTTTCCAAAAATCTCCATTCAAATTATATCTATTCATGTTGAATTGTAGCTAAAGCTTATTCTTTTTTGCTTTTGATATTTGTCAACTACATTTTTTTGTTTTCTTTCCTTTGATTTTCTTTTTCTTATAGATTTCCCTTAATCAAAAAGAGAAGTGTAATTCTTAGAGGTTAATTCTTTAAATTATTGGTTTATGCATCCTCTCATTTTAGCAAATCCTCTCTCTCTCATATTTCTCCCCCTCTCGCTTTCTTTCTCATCCTAATTGAATTTCTTTATTTGAACTTGATATCTGACAATAGTAACTTACCTGTGACTTGCTACAATCTTACTACTCCATTTGACGCCTATCACTCTTTACCTTATATGATGCTGATTTTTCTACTTCTAACACCCTCATAATGCTATATGTCCCTTTAAGCAATCATAGAGAAATAATTTAAAGCTTAAACCATTAATTCTCAATAGGAATGTCAAACTTCTTACTCAACAATTTCAATAATTTGCCTCTTCTAGTTTCTATCAATGAAAAAAGCCTCAAATTCTTTAATTCCTCTGATAACTCCCTTTACTCATACTAAATTCACTCAATTAAAGTTAAGGCTATCAATTTTAAAGTTTAATTTTACACATTTCCACTTCATTTTTATCCTAGTCTTTTTTAGTCTCTCTTTTCCTCTTTACTTCTCCCACAGATGAAAGGATTAGAAACTTATAGGGCTATATTACTACACTTTTTACATTCCTTCCTTTTTAAATCATATGGTTAGGATAAACATAAGCAATAAAGATCCAATAGAAATCCCTTTTTGTTAAATGTGTACAATATAGGTTATTCTCTTTTACAAACTTTAATAATGAAATAAACTTTTTAGCATACTAATAAAATCTTGGCTTAATAGTACTTGTAATATTAAAATGGTCTTTAAGTTTAATGACCAAAAACTTATTTAGAATCTAGTAAAGCATTATCTATGTCTCGAGTTCACTCTACTTGGCCCAAAAGAATGTTATTCATTAATTGGGGTGTTTAAGTTATCATAAAGCTAAAAGTGTTAAAGATATAATTGCAAGAACTTGTATATACAGGTTTTATAAGCCTTAATGTGTTAGCATGAGAAGCACTAATCCTTTTTATGGAAAAGAAATATGAGACAATGAGGCTATTCATTGATTATAGCAAGTTGAAAAAATTGATATCAAATAATAAGTACCCACTCCCTAAAATTGATGACTTATTTGATCAGCTTAAAAAGGCAAGTGTATTTTTTAAGATTGAATTGAGAATAGGGTATTATCAATTGAAAGTGAAAGATATATGTGTCTATAAGATAGCCTTTAGGATGAGGTATGGACTTTATGAATTCTTAGTGATGCCTTCTATGTTAACAAATGTATTGGCAACCTTTTAGAACTTATTAACAAAGTCTTGTACCATATCTAAAATGTTTTGTAGTGATTTTCATTTATAATATATTGGTGTAATCCAATAACAAGGAGCAATATGACAAGCACCTACAATTGGTGTCATAGAAGTTGAGAGATAGATTCATGCTAAATTTAGCATGTAAGACTTTTAGCTTGATTAAGTGTAAGGCTCAAATAATCTTGAGTCATGAATAGTGCCCCAGCCCACTGGAGACATCAATAGTGCAAGTCTAAGTCTTAAAAAGTACAATTCATCCTAAATATGGTTTAAAAAATAGAATGAGAATAAGATCACTTAAGGGTCAAATAACGGAAAATTAATTTTAGGTAACAAGTTTGTGAAAAAAATAAAAGTGAATAGTGTAAAAAGGGACAAAATAGTGTAAAGTAATTAGAAGAGATTAATTAAAGATGGATTAATTTAATTAAACACGATTGGGATTAATTGAGGATTATTAAGTATGTTTAATGATGGATTAAGTGATGCTTCAAATTATGACACATGACACAATACATATCACTCAACTTTTAAAATAAAAAGCAAATTTGGAAGAGAGATAAATATGAACAATATCATTTTCTCATCACATGTAATGCTCATGTTATCAGGCTTCATGAACAGAGCCACTATGTCTAAAAAGTGTGATCGGGGTGCCAGGTCACTTTCACGTAAATCGAGGTAGTGACACTAGTTATGAAACTTTGAGGGGCTTTAATTTGATGAAAAAGGAAAATTTTTAAAATTTAACAAAAATAATAGTTCATTTCAGACTATAGGTTACCCCTCAGTGCAATAAAATTTTTATGAGCTGGGAATAACCCGGGATGTGCCCGGACGGACTCAAAAATAGAGGACCTTAAAGCTAAAATTTCCACTGAGTTCAATCATGAAAGAATTTTTGGATTTTGAGGTCATTTGTAAATTCTCGTAATTTTTTAGGTTGGCACGCAAATTGAGGTAGTTTGAAAATTGCCTATTGATGGAATTTGGCTGCAAAAAATTATGAGTATGTAGAGGGAATTGAAAAATGAATATTAAAATAAACAGTGTAATTTTTTGAGGTCCGTGTGAATTTTGATGAATTTTTAAAGTTTACCAAAAAATCGAAATGTGTCGGGGTTGGGCGGGTGGCTGTGGGACCCATCGACACTTGGCTATTTGACCTAAGGCCCTTGCCAAGTGGCAAGGGTGAGTGCCAAGTGGACTTTTCCACTTGAAATAAAAACAACCATTTTGCTCTTGGCTGCCAGCAAACTGACGCCAGCTTCCTATTTCTCTCCCATTTTCATCATCTTCTTTAGCTCAATTCCAAAGTTTCTACTCACCAAAATTTATTTTGATGTGCTAGGGAGTTAGAGAAAAAAGAATTACAACAAAAGGAGTCCGCAAGAAGAAGTTAAAAATCCGCAAAGATTATTGGATAGAAGTTGTCTAGCAAGTAGCCATGGTGAGTTTCTTTGTGGTTTCTTGAGTTTTTCCTTCAGTTCTCTTGATGGAATTGGGTGTGTAACATGCCTAACATATGTGTGAATGGATTTTAATGGCTTTTGAGATGAATTGAAGTAAAAACGAGCTTAAAGGATAGGAGGAAAGTGTATCGTGGCAAGCTAGCAATGGGTATTGGGATGCTTGAAGGGTGGATTCTTCATCTTTGAAGTGTAAGTAAGTGAATTCAGTTATTCACTTCATGTCCTCCAATTTTTAGTAGTTCCTCCTTTAAGTTAGGGATGGTTTGAATGCATGACTTGCCTTAGATAGGTGTTTTCATTGAAGGATTTTACTATATGTCTTGTGCGAATATGAATTGCATGATTGACTTACTAAAGGAAGTGATGTACATGTAAATTTGGTTATTGGTCAAGAGGTATGTATATAGCTAAAGTGTGTTTATGATGTTTAAAGCATAGATTGATGGTTTTGGCATGGTTATGTAATTGCATTCTTTGTGAACTAATGGAAATATATATGATTGGCATGAATTGTAAATGTGGCCGATAGCTTGCATTATAGTTCTAATTATGTATGGCTTACTTTATGTGATCCTAAGTAGTGATTGAAGTTGAAAATTCATGTATTTTAGACCTATGATTCATGTTTTAGGACTTGGTATGTGATAAATTTATATAATACATTTTGGCATGGAAATTGACTAGTGGCCAAGACATAGCATGAGCCTTTGTGATCCTAAATGGCATGGAAATGTAGTGGTGTGTATAGAAATGTACTTAGGTTGTGGTTGAATGAGTGGTTGTGTAATGAAATCTATGGAAGTACATAACTAAGGCTAGAAAGGAATTGAATCCGAGAGCTATGTTAGTGTATATAGGCATGAAAGTAATGGAATATGTGTGAAATAAATGTGCCTAGAATAATGTACTTATATGAACTATAATGTCTTAATTCATAATGGCATAAGCTTAGTCAATATACATATCTTAAAATGGCATGTAACATAAGTAAGGAATGGCATAAGAAATGACCTTAAAAGGTTGATTAGCAAACAAGTATAAAAAGTGGCTTGTAACTTTGCCTATAAAGGCTATGACTTAGAAATGCAAAACATTTTCATTTGTATGCCTTTGAGGGCTATGACTTGTAATATATGGTAATGGAATTTTAAGATATTTTATGGCCTTATAAATGACCTATAAATTGTTGGCTTAAGGCCTATGAACTGGATGTACATAGTGGTAAAAATTACACTAAAAAATAAGGTGAAATGAACCTAAAAAGCTTAGTAAAACTTTGCCGCAATGACCGATAACTATCCAAAAAAGACCATTACTTGAACCAATAAATCCACTAGATAGTAAATAGCCTAAAATTATTAAATTCTTAAAGAGTTAAAGCTGGCATAATATATAATAATTATTGGCAATTATACCCCTCGATTATTTTTCTAATAATTCACCTAGTACAGCCTGTTTATAGCCATACTAAATCGGGCTAAATTCCAACTGTACTGTAAAAATTATAACTATCTATTTTTTAAGATTATAATATTATAAAATGTTAGTCAATAAAGAAATAGACACAGGTTAGGGTGAAATGGCCCATTAGATAGACACCCATTGGATGGGTTGACCGGTTAACTTAGGGATCCTTAGCAGTTGCTACACAATCTATTTTTAGATAGGGCTAGTACAGTGGCATAGGTCCACTTTAGGGCCACTGTACTAGTCTTTTGGATAGACAACTTTCTATCCTTGCCACCTAATGCTAGATTTGATCTCACCGGTGAAGCAGCATAGGTCCCTAATGGCTACTACACTAGTCTGTTGGACAGACTAGTCTGTTGGGAAGACACAGCCACCTCATAATTGATCTTTCACATGATGTTGGTGTAGCAACATAAGTCCCTAAGGGCCACTAGACTAGACTATTAGATAGACTATTCTACTAGGCAGACACCTTCTTATTAATTGCACCTTAGGACTTAGAACTTAATTAAGCTGGTGCAGTAGCGTAGGTCTAGAATGGGAACAACTACACTAGTTTATTTTCCCTCTAGATCTAATGTCTGTCAGGGCTATCTCTTAAGATGGGCCAACTGAACAATTAAATCAGATTAATAAAATGGGTATATGACTATGAAATATAACACAAGGGCATTTTAGTCATTTTCTACTGATAGTGTGTAAAGGCTTAAAATGGTAGTTTATGCATGTAATAATTAATAATGACCCAAAAGCATAATTTACATGAATGATAGTGATTATCTGGATAATTTACAAATAGAAACACCTTAAGGGTAAAATGGGAATTTTTTCATGTTAATCCTCTAAGCTAAACTTGGATATTAGAACTAGATATGAATAGGAATTTTATGTAAGAATAAATTGCTGGACATATTTTAAATGCTTGAATTCAACACTAAATATTTTATATTCAGCGTACTTATTTTAGTGTCCAGGTACCAAAAATAAGGATGTAACCTCGTAAAGCATGCAGTGGAGTTCAAAGGTCAATTTTGAGAAGGTTGATAATGTATATTTGTATAGATTTTGCACTCTATGTACTTAGGTGGGAAAAATGGGTGTGATGTATAAAGGGGCACATAGTTATAATTATATATATACAAACAGGCTATGTTGTAATTAATCACTGGTTAATCCTTTTTGTATGTATGTCCTATGTGGATGTTTTATGAGCCGAAGGCTTTATATGATTTCTTGCTTGTGGTCTAAGGCCTATGATTGCTATTTGTTAGATGATGATGATAATATGATATCTAGGGGACTAGAATGGTCTAGCAGATGTGATTACATATTATAGAAGTATTTTACAGGTTGGAAAATTTTAGGATAGTGACCCGGATAGTTGTTGTGCTGCCAGATTTTTAGTAAATACCTGAATATGTTGAAATCACTCTGTAATGGTATAAACATGATATTATGAACACAAATTAAATATAATAATAGATGGGACTAATTTTGGAGTCAGATAGAATTAATTAGTGTAGTGTAAGTAAAAGTTAAATGAATGACCGCAGGAGAAGTTAGAATGGGTGACTTGGTAGGAAATGCACCGCTTATTAGGTTTCTTCGAGAATCCAATAGGGGGTGTCACATCACCTTTGTAGATGACACTTCTTCTCTCTCTTTTTCCTTTATTTATTCTTCAAACCACCCATTAATATCCTAAATTACAACATAAAAAGATGGGAAATTAAAAATTATGGATGGCTATTGAAGTCATTTGAGGGAAGAACATAATTTTAAAGTAATTTTCTTGACATTAAAGTGAGGCAAGATGCACTCACTCTCTATGCCATATTTAATATTCTTAAAGGGGAAATTAATGTGGATTTTTGGGATGGTTGTAAGATATAAAAATGGTGTTTATTTCTTATTTAAAGCTAAAAAGATTAGTTTGGTAGCAGAACCATTATGCACAAAACTTGAAAAGGGACCAAATAGGAGTTATTCTTCTTCAAATAGGCTTAAAGAGATAAATGAAAGTGTTTTGAAAGCTTGTAATAGAGTTTTATGCTCTCTTAAAATATTATCATATGAAGTTAGGGTTTTTTTGTTAGACATTTTTTAAAGAATATAAGTTAAATTGATTAATTCTTGTTTATGCTAAAGATGTAAAAAAAACTTTGTTCTTTGACTTGCTTCTAATAGTTAAAGAATGGTGTACCTTAAAGGGTAAAAAATGCTGTTTTGAATTTTTCATGTAAGTGGATAAGAATTATTCTATACTAGTGTATATGTATGAATGGAAATGGAAATGAAACTTTGGTTACGTGCTTTTTATTTAGGTTGCATGCATAGTTAAGGCATTGGAGAGGTTTCCTTGATTTTTCATGCATGTGCTTAAAATATGTGCCTATGTGATATACTTACATATGTTAATGATATGAAGGCATGCTATCATATGTTAGTCTTGATATAGCCAAAATGTGTACAATAATATAACAAGATATGTCCATTAAATATGTGGATGTTTATGAGTTATTAGTAATTCTTTATAATGAATATGTGGACAATGGAAGAAAATAAACATAGTACCTAAGCTAATTTCTTTTGGCTGGATGGTATACATATGATGATGCATGTCTGCATTCTTTAAAAATAATTGAAGTATGAGAGTATTACATGAGAAATGCTTGACTTGTTGTATGGACATGATAATTATGATAAAAGCATAAGTGTGAGTCGAATGTATGCATGGATGAATGATCATATGAGTATAAATGTATACATGTTTTCATTAAATGTATAATGCCATGTGCCCATTAATTATGAGATAGAGTTCTTATGATGTAAATACTTAATTTGGATTAAAAGAATGATATATGGGAAACGCATCTAGGTGTGCATGTTAGATAATGGCTATGTGAAAGTGTACATGACAAATGCAATAAGTCTGTGTCACCTCGTTAATACAAAAAAAGGTGTATCATTGGTGGAGGATAGTTGCAGAGCATAAGACTCCAATAGATTTAACTTAGGACTTTTTCTTATAAGAGTTTAGAAGAAGGTACATTACAAAGAACTACTTAGAGAAGAAGAGGCACCAATTTTTTCACCTAAAATAGAGGGGATGACTTATATCAGAGTATAAGAAGGAGTTTGCTAGGCCAAGCTAATATGCAACAAAAAATTGTACACATTGAGGAGGAAAGGTGTATGATGTTCAAGAAGGGTCTTGATACTGACATCCAATTACATGTGGTTATGAGTAAGATTCTGGAATTTACTCCATTAGTCACTATAGCCTACATAGTGGAAGATATACTGAAGAAAATAAAGGAGAGCATCCATAAAAAGAGATCCTTCATAATAGGTGAAGCTAGTATTACCCTAGAAATGAGCAAAAAGTAGAAGGAAGGCCTAGCTATATAGTCATCATAGAGATAAATCCTAAGGTAGAAGTCAAGTCTAACATGGCAATTAAGGCCATGATAGTAGAGGCTAGCTACTAGTGCACTAGTTTCCTATAAGGAATGCATTGCCTATCTATGGTATATACGAGAAGAGACATGGTGGTATTTGTTTTAGATCCATTCCAAGGGCATGATATAGATATGGATTTAGGAGCAATTACCAAAATCATTGTTTATTTAGAACTGATGCTGAACACTCCACTCAACACAAGGCTTCCTCACTAACACTAGCTAAGAGCTAAAGGTAGAGTAAGAGAGAAAAAGTTGGATGTAGTCAGAAACCCTAATTAGAGGCAAGCCAGGGGATAGAGGCTTGAGCTATAGCCTATTAGTATGCTATCAGAGCATAAAAGGAGATAGACACTCTCAATGTTATTATCGGTACATTTTACTTTCTTTATTTTCATCTTTTGGCACTAGTTAACCAAGGATCCATACATTCTTATGTTTGCACCACACTAGTAAAAGATGGAGGATTACATTTAGAGCCTTTAGATATAGAGATCATGGTTAGTAATCCTATAAGATAACATATGATAGTGAAACGAGTATATAAGAATTGTCCATTAATTTTCCAAAGACACATCTTTCTCATAAATATTATTGAGCTACCTTCAATGAATTTGATATCATACTAGGTATGGATTTGTTTTCTAGACATCATGCCATGGTAGATTATAAATAGAAGAGACTCAACCTCCAGATAGAAGATAGAGAGGAAATTACCGTAGTTAGGGAGAGAATAGAAGTCTTGTCTAATGTCATTTTTATAGTGAAAGCTAATCGAATGACTGGGAAGGGTTGCCAAGCATATGCAGTGCATGTAATCGATACTAAAACGATAGGACCTAATGTCAGACAGAAACTAGTAGTAGCAAAATTTTCTAATTTCTTCATAGATGAGTTGTCAAGATTACCACTTGAGCATGAGATTGAGTTTGCCTTTAAGGTTTACCCAAGCACAACACTAATATGAATAACCCCTTATAGAATGGCACCTGCGAAATTAAAGAAATTGAAAGTGCAATTGTAGTAGTTTCTAAATAAAGGGTCTATCAAACCCAGTGTTTCACCCTAAAGAGCACTAGTACTATTCATAAAGTAGAAGGATGGTTCCTTATTACTATATATTGATTACAAATAGACCAACAAAAATGACTATCAATAACAAAAACC
Organism: Hura crepitans; assembly: GCA_948208565.1. NCBI lineage: Eukaryota > Viridiplantae > Streptophyta > Magnoliopsida > Malpighiales > Euphorbiaceae > Hura > Hura crepitans. Next base: position 18,802 of record CANXYI010498045.1, read on the forward strand.
CATTGCCTAGTATCAATGACATGTTTGATAAGCTTAGAGGGTCTAGTGTTTTCTCAAAGATTTATATCAGATTTGGGTACCATTAACTCTGTAAAAAGGACTTTAACGGGTTGAAAATAGCCTTCAGCACTAGATATGGGAGCTACAAGTTCCTAGTGATGCTATTTGTGTAGACTAATGCCCTATCTACATTCATGGACTTTAGATTTTTAGCCCATACCTAGATCAGTTAGTAGTGGTGTTTGTTGATGATATTATGGTGTATTCTAAAACTATATAAAAGCATGAACAACATCTCAAGCTGGTATTCGTGACCATGTGTAACACCTCAACCTGATTCCTAAAGAAACTAGATAAAAGATATAACTTCCCATTAGGTTAATCATCTTGAAATTTCTTCAACCCATATTCTTTAACACTTATTGACTTATTTATTTAATGGATAGATTTTGTGCAAATTTTCAATATAACCTTTAAGCATTATTATTCAAGGTATAAAAAACCAAAAAATCCATTTAACGGTCATTAATTAGCTTCACAGAAAATTGGGTAGCATAATGGCTACCCGAGTGATATTTTTAATATTTAAACTTGTGAAAACACACTTCTAATATCATTTAGACACACTTATCACCCTCTGGACCCTTCTGGTCCTCCA
>CANXYI010498335.1:0-24040 GCA_948208565.1 Hura crepitans
TCAGTTAAGATGATTCTTATATATATATATATATATATATATACCTTCAAACAGTGATACTATGCTGAGTGCTAATGCCACAGTTATGCATCTGGGCAGAATTGATACTGTCAAGCTTGGTTCTAACCGAACTAGACGTCCCACAAGAGCAGTTGAATACAATGAGAATAATGTTGAGATTATGACTGATGTGAAAATCTCAGCTGCATGTCTCTTAACTAGCTGCATAATCATCACAAAGTATTAATTATAAATCCAACTAATACAAAATCCAGAAAAATCCCAAGAATCACCTTTCTTTGCTTGAACATTGAGAAGGCGAAAGATAGAATGACAGAGCCCAGAAATCCCATTAGCACATCACCAGCTCCTGGATTTGATGATGCCTTTGTAAGGTAATCTCCTGTGTATAATCAAACATTAAGTACACCTGATAAAATATAGCCAACTCTTAACTATCATCCTATACAATCTAACTGAATAAAGATGAATCTCAGCTGTTCGAATTCAGTTTCCAGGTTATATTAGTGTTTTAGACCATGCAACCAGAATGCAAGTACAAACCCGTAGCGTAGATTTGAACACCCTGAAAGAGCTTAAAAACATACCTAAAACAGAATCAAATCCAGAGCGGGAAAGACATGCAAAAGCCAATGCTGCTAAATCTGCAGAAACTGCACAACAGATAATAGGATGGAAAATGTGCCTCACGCTAGACGGCAACCTGAAAACCAAAAGAGATGATGAACATTTAATGAATGTCCATTGATTTTCTAATACTGGAATGATGCTATGAAGTAAGAAATATAGAGATAAAGAATTACCCTGAACCAACCATGAAGCCTAACACAGTGGAAGCCAACAGAAAAGGAAGACATGTTCTGGCAGTTGTTCCAAGGGAAGTAGGATAAAGTAGTGCAGAAACAAATGATATTAAAAATATTCCACTCCAAGTCCATACTTCCAATGAAGAAAAAGCAGATGGTTTTTTCATTGGTTCAGCTTCTATCATTTCTGTCTTCACAATTTTCCTCACATAAATAGCTGTAAATCCCGCAACGCAAAGTGAAGCGAACCAACCTCCAGCTGAACACAATTATTCACAAATATAAAAGAATTTACTAAACTTTTCTTCCTTTTTAAGTAAAATAATGAATTTGCAGTAATTCTCTCTACATATGTCCACCAATTTGATAATTTCACTTCCACTGAAACAATTAAAATCAGTGGCAAGGAAATCCAATATGCAGTATCTGTTCTAGAGTACATTCAGAAGTTATAGAACATCTGGCTATATTGTGCAGTCACAATAAAGAAAAAACAGAACTACCTGAAAATGGTCAGATTTTCTCATTTGTTATATATATATATATATATATATATATAAAGAGTTGGTAGTTTTTCTGGTATGTTTTTGCACTAAATATTTTTTTTTTGCACACACTATTGGATTATTTAACTTTTACTAGATTCTGAAACCTTAACTCTTACTTCAATAATGCATAACATTTATGATCAAGTAAGAAAAAGAGAAATGGGGAAATCTTTATATATGTATTTGCACTTAGAAAACCTGCTTGTCTTTCAATCTAGCTAGGTTAATTCTCGATTGAACTTTAATGTTTTTGACTCCATAGCTGTTCATATTTTTTTGAACACCATAAACTGATTACTATATGATTGGAGAAGAAAATGACAAAGGCCTACAATGAAACGATTTGAATTCAGAGAACCAATCACATATACACACAAAAATAATTGACAGTTAGGAGGAAAAGAAAATAGAGCTTTACTTGCCTATAATGTAGCAAATCTTGAGACCTGAAGCTGCAGGAATATCTTTAACAGAAAGAGGCAAAACAACCAATGAAGGAACATAAAACAATGGCAGCCATCTCTGGATGAACATAAGTGCTGGCTCGAAGAAGTTCATCAAGCTTGTGGCAGCAGAAGGAATGGTAGAATCAAGAATCATCAAAACTGAGAATATGCAAAACATACCAAATAGAGCACTTGGGAACTTAATTGCAGCAGCAACAAATGCCATTTTCAATAAATTATCCATTGCAAGAATAATCCCAAGTGAAACCAACAAATGCAAAATCCCAATCACCTAATTTCAAATCAAAACTCATAATGATTAATTAATCTATCAGCACTAAGCAAAAACAAAAGAACCCCACTAAGATTTATTACATACAGATTGAGAGAGGGTGGGAGAGGTAGTGGCACTGCCATCAGAACTCAAGGATTTGGGGGAAATTCCTTTAGTAAGGCCACACTCTAGAGAATCCATTTGCAAAAACTTTGAATTAAGCCTTAGAGCTCTAATGGGTAAGAGAGATTTAGGAAAATTGGATTGATAACGATAATTTTGTACGTTTTGAATTCCACTGGAAACACCAAATGGGTGAGAAGGAAGACAGATTCGTTTCTAGAGAAAGTGATTGTGCTCACAAAAGAGTGATGGAGAATTAGGAGCAGCTAAGGGTATGGCCATAACTGAGAATTCAAGAAACTGAACATAAATTTTAACTTATTAAATGCAATAATTTGTATGGACTGAAAATAAGTTAAGGTTGCAATCATAGTTTTCTCTAGGAGTGGGGACATCACTCTGTTATCTTTCTCTCCTCCTCCTAGAAAGTTTCTTTCCCGCGTCTGTGCTCTTTGTTTTTTTCTCGAGAAAATCTCAACAGCTATTGAGATATGAATCTTATTCTGTTTGTCTTTTTCTGTGATTGATACAGACGAAGGCGTTAGGCAACTCTTTTGGTCTACGAGGATGCTACGTTTGGAGTTAATACATATATATATATATATAATTTTTTTTTATTTTTTATTTAAATTATAATGATCAAAAAAGTAAATATTTAATATTTAATTGCTGCCATGACATTTGATATTATTATAAAATATATTATTTAAAGTAAATATGCATATATTATAGTTAAAAAAATTGTTGAAAATGTTTATTTATAATTATTTTTTAATATGTTTTATATTTTTATTTAGTATCATATTAATAATTTAGCATTAAATTTTCAATTAAATAAATTCAAACATTCACTCAAAATTAATTGTTAATATATTTCGTGCATATATGAAATATTATATCTGAAATCTGACACTAAATTTTACTCTCTCAACTATTTTGATTTTAGGTAAAAAAAATAAAATTTGACATTTTTTATGTTACAATTTTTTTTATAATTAATTCATTAATAATGATAAAAGTTTAATAATCATAAATGTAATTATTTATGTTTTTTCGCTTTAAGAAAACACAAATGACATTTTTAGAAAGTAAAAATACGTGATTTTACAAATTTTTTTCTTTTTCCTATTTTTTCTCATTTTTAAACATTATAAAAAATATTATTTTTAATAAATAAAAAATAAAAAACTCAAAATAATATTAATCAAGTCGTAAGATTTCAATCTCTAAATTCAGAGAATCAATTACAAACGCACACAAATAATCAGAAATTGGATTTTTTTTTTAAAAAAAAAAGATTAGAGCTTTATTCTACTGGCCCGCAACGAAGCAAATCCTGAGACGGAAATTAGGGTAATGTCGGTATCATACAAAACAAACCTGTCGGGAGAGGAATAATACACGACTTTCCCTCCGCAGATTGTATTAGAATAATGTCTTTTTCCAATATTATATGCGTTTGGAATTAATGGAGTTAATATATTATTGATTTATTAGGTATGATCCAAAATTTTTAATATGAATATCCAATTAAATATAATTTATCTATAATATAGATTATAATAATTATATATTATACCGTAATTTATTTTTTCATCTATATGATAATTTATGTATATTTTAAATACGCTTTAACGAATAATTCAAGTAGTCACATGATGTCATAGTTTTATTAAGAATAATTGTTATAATTATCATTAGTCTTTTGAGTAAATTATATTATATTATTGATTTATCCTATTTTAATTATTCACTGTAAAAATTATTTGATTGATAAAAGAAAAATAAATAAACACATTTTATTTTTAACTTTCCTAAAAATATCATGAATAGTTTCTATAGGTTATGCACTTTTTTCAAGAAAAATATAAAATAACAGGAACATTTAAATAGATTTGATTTTTTATCGGATCATAAAAATCCACTTTTTGAAAATCTCCTTCTCTTTGATAATAACATTTTGTTTTTAATGAATTTAATCAATTAGAACAAAATAAAATAAAATTAACTTACATTAATTAATAATACATTCCTAACGTAAATAGCATTTTATGGTCAAAAGATACTCTGACTGTAATTTGAGAAGCTTATTTATCATAAATATATATAATAAAATCTATTATCATAATATATAAATTTGTATATATGTTTTATACGGGAAGCACAGCTATACCACTAATTAAGTATACTTTAAAATGCTTGTATTATAACAATATAAATTTAAAGATATTTAATTTATTTAAAAAAAAATCAAAAAATTGATGTACTTCTTATAAATAATTATTAGGTAAGTTGCGAGTTATGGTATTTATTATTGATTTACGCATTTTAAAATCTAACTGTTAATTATAAAAGATTAGATTTTAAAAAATACACATACAAATGAGTACCATAATGTATAGTTTATGACTCCTTCTCACAAAGTTGAATAATAGGTTAATTATTTTCGGGTACTATTTATACCGATTTTAATAAAATAGATTCGGTTAATTGTTAAGTGGATTTGAAATTAGTTCAAATATTAATTTTATTACCGTGTTTAGATTTGAATCAATTCAAATATTAGCTTTTAATATTTGCTACCTAAATCCGGTTATATAATTAAATATTTAATTTATAAAAATATTTTTTCTTAAATACTATATAAAACTTATATTATTTTATCAAAATATTTTATAATTTCATATTATGTATATAAAGAAAATTTATTATTGACTTTAAATAAATTTTTATTAAAAATTTTATAAAATTAATTAATATTTTATATGTTAGATGGGTATTTAAATGGATGCATGTGTTATTTGGGTGATTATGTTTGGATAATTTAAAAATATTTTTAATTCGATTTAAAATAGGTTTATATATAAATAATTGAATTTGAATATGGGTATAACATTCTTGACGGGTACTTGACACACTACTTAACATTTCATATATTTCTTTTTTAATAGAGAAAAGAAAGAGTAAAGACTCGAATTTAGAATCTCTCAATCCATTAAAAATAACATTTACTGCCTATAATCTTTTAGAGACAAAATTCACATATTTCTTTCTTGATAGAGGAAAAAAAGGAGCGATAAAATCTCTCATTATATTAAAATTAATATTTATCGCTTGAATATATTCTTAGAGATGGAATTCACATATTTCAATTAACTTGATGTGTATAAATGGAATATTCATGGTAAAATTTACCAAGAAAATAAATTTTATAAATAAGTGATAATTCAATATTTCATATTTTAATGTTCCTGTAAATATGCACCGTTAGATTAAATGTGTATTCATCATGCATTTTAATCTAACGATCCGTATTTATAAAAACAATGAAATATAGAGCATCAAATCGCTAAACCTTCATTAAATCACGTCCCAATCTCAAAAGATTTATTAGGAATGACAACGAAAGTTGCAAGGAGAAATTTTAACTGAAAACTTGTTAAATTTTTTTGACCTAAACTCATTAAAAAATAATTAATAAAGAGAAAAACAGAGATAAAAAAGGACGGCTTGAGAAGCGTTCAAAACGACATCCGAAAACGCCGCATCTCCCTTCCCCCCTCCTTCTCTCTCCAACTCTATTTCTTCCTCTTGTCACTTGCCACGTGCGCCATTCACAAGCAGTACGGACAGTCTATTCTCTCTCTCACATTTTTTTTCTCCTAAATTTATCTCCCGCGTATTTTCCCTCTCTAGTGTCTAAACTCTAAACAGACTCTCAAACTTTCTCTCTCCTATTTGCCTTTTCTTTTCTTTCTCTGCTCTGATTTTCCATTTGCCTCTCGTCTCTCCTCGTGAAAGGTTTCTTTTCTTTATCCACTTTTTCTGTCTCTTTCTCTTTCTATGATAATTTCTTTTTTCTAGCGAAAATCTCAGCTGTTTACGATATTAATTTTGTTTTGTTTTTATTTTTTTTTCGGTTTATGATTGATCAGACGAAGGCGATTTCTATCGCCGAACCTCTTGGTTTCCAATTGGTTTGAGAGCAGTACAGTAAGCTTTTTCACATTTCACGATCCTTTTCATGTTCTTGCCTATCTTTTTGCTGTCTGTTTGTTTGCTGCCAATTGTGCCTCTGAAAAAAAAAATATTTTAGATTTCAGTTTCTGAACGAAATCTGTTTGGTTGGTGAGAAAATCACCGGAAAAACGAAATGACGAGTTTGTAATGTAAATGAGAAATGAGCTGAAAATAAAAGAAAAAGCTTATTCAGTTCTCAAGATAAAAACATTGCTAAGAAATTCACTTCACGTTGGCATTATTCCTCTGATGTAAAAATGCTGTTCTCTCGATAGCTTGATTATTTTGTCGCTTTTCTCTTTCGTTTTATTTTCTGAGCTCCCAAACAGCCTCAAAACTAACATAATAATTGATCTTCTCTTTCAGGCCGTTAACGTATATACTCTGCTCCATAGAATTAGCTTAACCTGGATTTAAGTGGGTGACAAGAACATATATAGCTTTGGGGAGAGTTAGAGTTAGCTAAGTTGCTGAGAGCGCTAGCTCTCGAGCTAGCATTTGATTAATCATGGCCCTAGAATCGAGCCAACATACGCTGACCCGGCGGCCATCCCGCAGCGCCGCCACCACCACCTTCTCCACCGAGGTTTTTGACAATGAGGTTGTCCCTGCCTCTTTGGGGTCCATCGCTCCGATTCTTCGCGTTGCCAACGAGATAGAACACGAGCGCCCTCGTGTCGCTTATCTCTGTTCGTACATTTCCATTTTTCTTTTTATTTATTTTTTCCGTTGATTTTAAACAAAATTATTGTCTGAATCAAAACTATGGTAAACATGTAGTTGTAATTTAGTTTTTCTCCTGTTGAATAGGTCGGTTTTATGCGTTTGAGAAAGCGCACAGATTGGATGCCAGCTCCAGTGGACGAGGTGTGAGGCAGTTCAAGACATCTTTACTGCAAAGATTAGAAAGGGTAACCTTCCTAAACCATTTAATTTCTCCGGTTCTACCAGATTGTCTAATGGATTTTTCTTCTTTAAACTGACTCCATGAATAAATACAAGAATTATTTGATTAATAAACAAACATATATGTAATTTTTGCATACATTAGCCTGTGAATAAACTCATGACCCACTCTATGACAAATCATCTTTGCGTGCATGACCTAAACGACTCCTGTTGCTTATATATCAGCTAATTTTCTTATCTTATTAGGATAACTATATATTACCGTAGGGGCGATTGGGATGCCAAAAAAAGTAGCTACCAAGCTTGCTCAATTAGGATAACAAACTAGCTTTCTATTACTTCTTTTTGAGACTTTGGCTATTGTGATCAGCTGAAAACAGTAATTAGAAGCTCATAATTTTTAAATAAAAAATAAAAAAATTAATTGAAAAAAACGTAAAGCATTGAATTTTGATGCTCAGGTGAGGATTGAAACTTTACTTTTTTGTCAGTTTTAGGTTATTGACAAGGATTAGAGGTGCGAACATAGAAGCAATAATAACTATTGCCAACCTAGTAATGGTTTGGAAGCTTTTTCATGCTCTAATTTGATAATTTGTATTCGAGCTATTATCATGCTCTAATTTGATAATTTGTATTTGAGCTATTCAAATATGAAATCATTTAACTCAACCTATTAAATTGTTCGTTAGCAAATAGATTTCTTTTGAATATACGACAATCTATTAGTACACTGTAGAAAATCGATTCGAATCTTGTTATTTTCTCAAATAAGTGTTTAGAGCTGTCATGGATGTAAAGTTGAAAATGTTTAAAGCCACCTAAATTTAACATAGCTTTGCCATATTTCTTAATTTTTCTTTTTGTCAAACATAGCTTTGCCGTTTGACAAATTATAAGAATCTGTATCCACGTGCATTTCTTGATCTACATCGTGGCCAATTTATAAGTACAATTTGAATATGAAGCTCTTTAGAATAATATTTATAAAGTAAAGGAATGCAGATTAACATAGGATAAAATTTATGCGGATTAACATAATATAAAATTTACTTATAGAGCTTAAACCACGTTGGGCCCTGACAAATTATCACAAAAAGCCAATCGTTGAAGAGAGACCTAAAGAATTCAATCATTTGTTTCCCAGTATATTTATATTTGAACTGATAATATTTTTTTTTATCCCCCGCCGGAAGTTTATTGGCTTAGATAAAATGTTCTCTTTCCAAATAATTAATATGTCATTTTATTTTTTAAGTACTTTTCAGCCTATAATATTAATATTGATATTGACAGCCAGTTAACAAAATATCAATTCTTTATATATATATATATATATATATTCTAACTTAGCCGATGGACCATGAGTCTTTAAGTTTTTTTTAAGCTAACCTGCTATCCTTTACTAGGATCGAAATTTAATAATAAAAAATTTTTTATTTTAATTTTTAGTTATTTTTTCATTTTAAAAATATATAAGTCCTCGTATAGGTCCTTTTTTATGGCCCTCGTGGACCATAATAAAACCTGCTTTCGAAAGTGAAGTTAGAGTTCTCATGATCGTAATTCAAATTAAACTTATTTTAATATTTTTTATTTATTTGAAAGTAATTGGTTAAGGAGCATGGGGAAGGCCCTTTCGGGAAGCAGCTTAATCTGAAACAGAACGAAGAATTCTGTTGGTGCAATGCCAACCTTGGGGTATATTGCGACTGTAAACTTTGTTTCTGTTTGCTCTTCTAGTCACAATACCGTCATACCAATTCTGTATGGTGTATTCCTTTTCTTTGCTCTAATGTGTCTTCTGCTCTTATTGAGGCCGCATCCCGATAAAATTCTGAATCGATAATCTGAATGATGGTTACAGTGTTCATTTTTTCCTTTTCATTGGTCTTGTTTTGTAGCATTAGGAAAACTTACATGAAATTTCATTCAGGACAACGCATCTAGTCTGGCATCCCGGATTAAAAAGACTGATGCGCGGGAAATTGAAAGCTTTTATCAGCAGTACTATGAACACTATGTTAGAGCACTTGACCAGGGAGATCAGGCGGACAGGTAATGGCATAAGTATTGTCATCTTGCTGTCCACTTTTTCCTACATTACCTCGAACTTTTATATTGGTCTTTCAAATTATTATTATTCTTGCTGTTTTTGCTGTTGTTACGATTTTTTTTTTCCTGTTATGATACGATTTTCTTTTTTTGGGATTCAATCTTGAGTATTTTCTTACAGAGCTCAGCTCGGCAAAGCCTATCAGACAGCAGGAGTTCTTTTTGAAGTTCTTTGCGCTGTTAACAAGACAGAGAAAGTTGAAGAAGTCGCTCCTGAGGTTAGCTTTACTTTTACATATCATCTTTCAATACAAGGTTACTTGTAGCTTTCTGTTGCCTTTGTCTACTTCCATAGCAATATTGATGGTTCGCTTTAATACGATATCGCACTTTCTTGAGCAGATTATTGCAGCGGCTAGAGATGTTCAAGAAAAAAAGGAAATTTATGCACCATACAACATTCTTCCCCTAGATGCTGCTGGGGCTTCACAGTCCATCATGCAACTCGAGGAGGTAGGGCCGTAAGATATCCCCTTGTTTTCTGCATCGGTGGTTTAATATGCTGTTTAAGCTTTCCCCGTCTACCAGGTGAAAGCTGCTGTAGCTGCACTGTTGAACACTCGTGGATTGAATTGGCCCACAACGTTTGAGCCGCACAGACAAAAAGCTGGGGATTTGGACCTTCTCGATTGGTTGCGTGCGATGTTTGGCTTCCAGGCAAATTTTTGACCCACAAAAACTGAATAAAGGAAAAAAGAGCGCAAAAGTTATGTTCATGGCTTTTGAATTACTTCGTGGTTTCACTAAGTAATTTATGACTTGTATTTTGGTGATTGCAGAAGGACAATGTCAGGAACCAGAGGGAGCATTTGATTTTATTACTTGCCAACAACCATATAAGGCTTAATCCCAAGCCCGAGCCTCTCAACAAGGCATTTCCTAATTTTCATCTATGTTTATATCAATTCACATATTGGAAATTATGTCATGCAAGCTCCTGATGGTTGGAGCATCCATAATATAAATTCTTGCTGGTCTGACTTCACAATTTTGTTATGTAGAGAGCATATCTCCATTATATGTGGATTCAGAAATTATTTAGACAACTTTAAACTTTCAAGCAATTTTCATTCGTTTTTGTTATCTTTTTCTTTCTCTTCTAATTTGTATATATCCTTTCAAAGAGGTTTTCATTGCCTTATTATCATTATTATTACTATTATTATTATTATTATTATTATGTGTACGTTCTCTATGAGAATATTTCTTGCATAGTTCCATAAGTATTATTTGATGGGCAGTGTTTAAACTTTTATATGAATGCAGTTTGATGAACGAGCTGCTGATGTGGTTATGAACAAACTTTTCAAGAATTACAAAAACTGGTGCAAGTTTTTAGGAAGAAAACACAGCTTACGGTGAGATGTACAATTTTTATTTTATACTCTGCTTTTATATGTGGACTTCTTCAGCACGTTTATCATTTAAGAAAGCTTCTTCATAATAATCTATAACCTACGATATCATATCTATATGTCCTATCTCATAGACTCCCTCAAGGTCAGCAAGAAATACAACAGAGAAAAATTCTGTACATGGGACTATATCTTCTCATCTGGGGTGAAGCAGCCAATGTTCGTTTCATGCCAGAATGTCTATGCTACATTTTTCACAATGTAAGTTCTTAATGTGATGTGAGTGCATTCCCTTTCTTTATCCAGCGATCAAAGTTTGTTTTGAGAGCATTACGTCTTCTGCTAACTTCATATGAATACTCTTATATAAATATATTCTCAGATGGCATATGAACTTCATGGCCTGTTGGCTGGAAATGTTAGCATTGTCACAGGAGAAAACATTAAGCCTTCTTATGGTGGTGATGACGAGTCATTCCTGAGGAAGGTCATAACACCAATTTACCGCGTAATAAAGAAGGTATTCTTGACGTGTGAACTATTTTCTATACTTCCAAAAATTTGAAGGCTTTCTGCAAACTTAAGGTCTTTCTATTTGAAATATGAATATTCCAGGAAGCCAGTAAATGCCAAAACGGAAAAGCTTCACACACAAAATGGTGCAATTATGATGATCTGAACGAGTATTTCTGGTCAGTTTAGATTTAAAACTAGAGTCCTTATAACGAGGAATTAGTTCTTTGTTAAACTACTTTTTGTGGTAATACTTTGTTTTGCGTTATGCTATTCAGGTCGACTGATTGCTTTTCCCTCGGTTGGCCAATGCGCGATGATGGAACATTTTTTAGATCAACACAGGACATGGCAAAGGTATCCTGAACTTCTAAGCAGATGCCACTTTTATCAAATTTAACTTCTATTGATTTAATTGCTATTGAAGGGGAGAAAGGCATCTCCGAGGAAATCTAGAAGCACAGGCAAATCAAATTTTGTTGAAACCCGAACCTTTTGGCACATCTTTCGAAGTTTTGACCGACTGTGGACTTTCTATATACTAGCTTTTCAGGTACCCAATATGACAGAGCATGAATTCTATTTTTTTTTTGGGGCTCATTTATGCCAATAAATTTGACCATCAGGAAATAATTGATTAATTCATTAACTGTTTATTACAGGCAATGGTCATTTTTGCTTGGAGTGGGGCCGCGGTTTCAAATATTCTCCAAAAGAATGTCTTATATCACCTATCCACTATCTTTATTACAGCAGCTGTTCTTCGCTTACTTCAAAGTAATATATTTGTGCTTGATAATCCTTTTATCTAGTTGTTACTTCTTCTCTTGCATTCCATGTGTTAGTCAGACATGTAATCATTTTCAAACATGCAAATATCTTTCTTTCCTTATCTGGTCCACTATAAACAAGCGTGGTATTGCTACCTTTGCAATATGATATTTTTGAAATTGGTAATGACTGAACATTTTTGGAAATCCCACGTGGAGAAAGGTAGGCTAAAATTCAGTGATGAGGGTGTGTCTGTATTGCTTGATTTGAAGAGTGATTTCTTTTCCTACTTACATGGCAAGATATGATTTTTTAAGTGTTCGACATTGTAAAGATGCTTGAGGGATCTTAGTAACTGAAAATGAAGGTTTATGAAGCGCGATCTTGTTATGATGCTTTAGTTTTAAGTCCTGGATTTCATTTATGAAGAACATTGATATAAATCAGAAATATCCAGGCGTAGAGGTGCTTGTCATTTAAACCAAACAAAATTGTAAGAAACAGCTAAAAACGGAGAATTGCTAGGGGAATTAATTTGATGTATCAAACAGTTGACTGGAAGACAAGGGACTTCCAAATTTCAGTTGCTGTGAGATAGGCTAGTTTAATGTAGAATCCAGATATTTTTTATAATTAATGAAAGGATCTCAAGAAATAGAAATTAGAAATGATATATTTTAAAAGTTCTAGAGAGAAAGGCTTTGAAAACTAATTTATTATAGAATCTGTTATTAGAATGACAGTTACTTCCAAAGAGAAGTTTTAAATAGCCATATTACTGTAATTGTACCTTATACATCATCTCAAATGTGGCGAAATTGTTATAGAGCCTGTTTTCTGATTATGTTGTATAAGAAAACATTCATTATTAAAATTGAAGTTGCTGGCATATCCATATTTGTAAGGCTTAGTCTTCGAATACTTTTCTTTAGCATATTAAACTAGTGGTTCCTTTGATAAACTTGAATAATTCTAACTGGTATGTGACTTGTTGCCACATTATTGCTGTCCAACTTTTGTTTTTATTGGGGAATAAGTGTACTTATTCCACTTTAGTATATTAGGTAACTATAGATAATATTTCAATAAACTTGTCTTTGAGCTTGAGAGGCGATGAGATTTATTTAGTAAGTTTTGCAAATAAGATGTGGTATTTTTTCTCTTTTTTTGCTCAAATGGGACAATACTATGCAGTTTGAGCCCTTTTTTGTTTTCTGGCATTGCTTCTGCAACAGCTTTTTGTTTTTCTGAAACAGTGCTGTTGTTTCAAGTCTACTTCTCATCTTATTGCTTTGCTTTTTAGGTATTCTGGATTTTACTCTGAACTTCCCAGGGTTTCACAGATGGAAATTCACTGATGTGCTGCGAAACATACTCAAGATAATTGTTAGTTTTGCGTGGGTCGTTATTCTTCCACTATGTTATTTACAGGCCTTCAATCTGTCCCGTGAAAGGATCATTCATTTATTCTCATTCCTGAGTGAAGTAAAGGACATTCCTCCTCTGTACATTTTAGCTGTGTTCATTTATTTGATTCCAAATATTTTGGCCGCTGTTTTGTTTATCTTTCCTATGTTTCGAAGATGGATTGAAAACTCAGATTGGCTTGTTATCAGATTTCTTCTATGGTGGTCACAGGTATGTATGCGTCTCCATCGTTTCTCTTCTTACTGATCCATATTTCATGTTTCTAGTTTCATTCTAACATTTGCATCACAACAGATGCTTATATACATGCATTACCTGCAGTAATTCTTCTCCTTTCCCTTTCTCCCTCACAAAACTTTATTAGCTGTGCTGTGAAAAAGAGAGGGATGGTGTTGTGGTCCCAGTTTGTGGATTGGAACACTTAGTGATAAATCAAGCTCGACAAAAGAAGCAAAAAATCTTAGGAGAGAGAGAATCTGATCTCTTAGATTTCTATATGACTTTCTGCTTATTTTATTTCTGCACTTTCTTGCTCTTTAAATGGAGTTTACAAAATGTCAAAACAGAAAATTATTTTATAAAATAAGAAAACTAAAATCAATCCATAAAATCAAAACTCCTGACATAAATAAAAATACTTGCCAGATAAAATAAAACCTCCTAATTAAATAAAATCTCCTAAATATGAAAACTACTAAATATATAATATTAATTACAGCTGATCAAACGTTATATTTTTTATATAATTGGTCTGTAACGGAAGCATGCTAATAGGAAATTGGACACGTATAGATCAACTGGCCACAATTGAACTTCTTGTCCTGCTTTCGGCTGTAGGCAATTAGATACTATGCATGGTACAGAAAGGAACACTGAATGGGTTTTTTTATTTCAATTCTAATAAGCATCTGCTCGTTGCAATCGTGTTTTTACCAAAAGTATCTATGGCTCTTTTGACCTTCTGATTGTAAGATAATCTCTGTATTCCTTCTTTCAAATTGTCACGCTATTTTTATCAGAGCTGGACTTTAACAGCTGGAGTTGGTGGATTTTAACTTCCAAGTTCAATCTGATGCCTATTAGCAATTTTTATTTCGAAGTACTTTAGCCTTCAGCTGAATTACTGCCACACATACTGTCTACTAGGAACATTGATTTAGAGCTGGAGGCTGGATATGAAATATGTTCCTTTCTTTTAGTTAGTGTATCTCACTAATGCATAAGGCGTAGCTTCAAAGTGGTCAAACTTTTACCTCTCTAGTTTACCTCCAGTAGCTCCAGCATTACAAAGTGCAGTTTCAATTTGTTATCACTATGCTCATAATAATTGATTCATTTGCGTAATGCTAATTTAAACGCTTACCCTCTCTTTTTTCCCTCTTTGGTATAATTACCTGATTCATTTGCGTAATGCTAATTTAAACACTTACTCACCCTCTCTTTTTTCCCTCTTTGGTATAATTACTTAATACTCCCTCTTGTCCCACTTTAAGTATCCCATTTGAGAACTTTTTTTGTCCCATTTTAAGCGTTCATTTCAAAATTTAGAAAAATATTTAATAAGAAATTTACAATTTTGGCCGTGTTTATTATATTTCTTATTCATTTAATCTAGTATTGATCTTGTAGAAAATTAAATAGTTTGAAATTACAAAGGATAATTTAGTCAATTGCTAGTATATTTTTATAAAATTAAGAATTTTTAATCATTTTCTTAAATCTCGTGCTAATCTCAAATGAGACACTTAAAAAGGATGGAAGAAGTAACAATTTCCACATACGTTTTTGAATTTTTGTGATACATGTGAATATAATATTATTTATTGATATAATCCATTCTCCTATCTGCAGCCAAGCACTTATGTTGGGAGGGGAATGCATGAAAGTCAATTTGCGCTCCTAAAGTAAGTTAAAGGAAACATTTTATGTTGTCATAATGCAATTTTATGTATACATGACTTTCTATAGTTCAAATCTTCTTACTATTTCAGGTATACTTTTTTCTGGATGCTGCTTTTGGCTTCAAAATTCGCATTCAGCTATTTTGTTCAGGTTTTCTTTAGCTGATATACCCAGTATCATCATCATCATTATAAATTTTACTCCAAAAAATATGTCTCATTTGGCACTTTTGCCTATTTTTTCTGCAGATAAAACCTCTAGTGAAGCCAACTAAAGACATAATGAAAATTAAACATGTTAATTACAGGTGGCATGAATTTTTCCCAGAAGGTATTCAACTGCTGTTCCTTCTTTTTGTGCTTCTCAACAGAATATTCAATCTATATTGACTGTTGTCTTGTGAACGCAGCAAAGCATAATTATGGCGCTGTCTTGTCTCTCTGGGTACCAGTAATTTTGGTGTGTGTCCTGTATATCTTTAATTTGTTTAATTTTTTCTTTTTTGTGCTTCTTCTTCTTTTTGGTCATGGTAAATGAAGACTTGTCGGTTCTTTCATGATAATATATTTCGTGATGCATCAACAATGCAATGCAGGTCTATTTCATGGATACTCAAATTTGGTATGCTGCTCTTTCTACTATATATGGTGGCTTCATTGGAGCGTTTGATCGCCTAGGAGAGGTAATTCCTCAAATATATATACTTTTCTTTGTAATTTTTTCATGGTTGTTCCAAAATCATGAGCCATCCCGCATAAACTTTTTTTTTTTTCATGACAATAATAGGGCATTTTCATGCATGCGTTTTTTTTTTTTTTCAGTAGAAGCCTAACTGTTGTGTTCTCTTATTATTGACAAGAACTTTAGGACTCCTTAGAGTGAGACAAATCTCTTAGGGTTTTGATTGATTTTCTGCTTGTTTATTTTTATTTCATTTGTCAATTTAGATAGAGATTATATTACAAGAAGAAGGAAAATCTCAAAATATAATGATACTAAAATAAACATCTTCTAGTTTTGAAGACTAAAATAAAAAAACAAAGAAATCAAATTATTTCAGCTTGTAATCAGGTGGCTCATTTAGGGAACTAGTTCCCTATCACTATTTCTATTGCCAGGCAGCACTCTGCTTTCTAGCTGCAGCTCCAATTGTTCCTCAATTATGGTACGTTGGTTGTCATTTGCTACTGTTGTGAATTGAGCCACCAGCTTCTATTAATTTGATCAAGGAGCTCTCCCAACTGTCGTGATATTTGTGGCTACAAAATTCATCATTGCTAGGGCTGTCTGTACCTCTTTCTAGTTCCCTATCACTATTTCTATTGCCAGGCAGCACTCCGCTTTCTAGCTGCAGCTTCAATTGTTCCTCAATTATGGTACATTGGTTGTCATTTGCTACTGTTGTGAATTGAGCCACCAGTAACTATTAATTTTATTAAGGAGCTCTCCCAACTGTCGTGATATTTGTTGTAGTTGAGTCTCCTAGTTGGATTTCATTCTTCAACTCACACAACCAATCTTGCTGTTGTTTCAACATAACATTCTTGTAAAAAGGTCCTTAATTCCATCTTGATGATGTTATCGCCCATAGTGTTAGGCTTTGTTACCAATTGTTGTCTTCCCCTATTAATCAAGCTCCTCAAAGGGAGCTGATATAATAGAGCTCGTCAATGGTGCAAGAATTAATTTTCTGCTTGTTTATTTTTATTTCATTTGTCTCATTAGTAGAGATTATTATTACAAGAATAGGGGAAGTCCCCTAATTAAGGTTGAAAAATAGAGATACTACAAAAATTTCTTCTAGTTTAGGAAACTGAAATAAAAAACAAAAAAATCACATTAATTCAGCTTGTAATCAGCTAGCCAATTTAAGGAACTAAACAAAAGAAATAAATTGAGTTATTTCTTCCACCGGCTGTAATGCTAATGCATAATTTGCCTGCCAGATTTGTAGTGGAACCTATTTGACCCTTAGAAATTTGAGCGAAACGTTATATATACCTGCATTTATGAATTCAACAACTTTCAAAAATCGAAGCCAACTGCTTTATTAATAAATTGTCTATGAGGTTAAATTCTTTTCTAAAACTTAGACCTTGCAAATTCGATTTAAGAGTTGAGGAGGCCAAGCCAATTTTTCATGCAACTATGGGAAGCAAATTATATATGAAGTTCTTATAGTTGTTTGCTGAAAATTAAATTAGTTATTAGCTCATTATATATTTTGGAAATGTACAAAAGTACTTATCAAGCTATTTTGTTTACCTCTCATTTCAAATATATTTCTCCACTGTAAT
Source organism: Hura crepitans (assembly GCA_948208565.1). NCBI lineage: Eukaryota > Viridiplantae > Streptophyta > Magnoliopsida > Malpighiales > Euphorbiaceae > Hura > Hura crepitans. Next base: position 17,529 of record CANXYI010498335.1, read on the forward strand.
ATTATTTCAACAAATGAAAATTGCAGGTTATCAGACATAATTATGGTTCGTATTTGCTTCTAACAAACCATTTATATGCTATATTTTTGCTCAATTGTTGTGTTGGTTTTCTGAACTTCATCATTGGTTCCTTTCACTTTCCTTTCTAATCTTAGGTCAAGCAAGACATGCTTCTATGTATTTTTTTCTGGAGCAAGACGTGCTTCTATGTATAAATATCATTTACTTCTGTTTTTCGTCGGGAGTGGCTTCTCCTAGTAATGCTCTCTCTTGGACTTTCATTATCCCACAAACGTGGAAGTTGAACTCAAAAACCTAATCTGAAATCGTAATATCAAAGAATAAGGTGTCTTCTTGATGGGTAAAATTATGTCTGAGAGATGGCTTGCCTGCTCTGCTGGTTTTGTGACCCTGGAAGACAAACTAATCAGAGTCTTAGTTTTTCATATTTCTTAACTTTTTTTTAATTTATTTATTTATATATTTATTTTTTTTACAGATACGAACTTTGGGAATGCTAAGATCACGGTTTCAATCTTTGCCAATTGCATTTAACACATATTTGGTCCCTACTGATAAGACAAAGAAGAAGGCTTTCTCTTTATCAAAGAGATTTGCTGAGGTTTGAACTTGCTTTTGAAGTGATTATTACAATATTTATGGCTATACGTATGTACTTCAATGATTATAATTTTATCCCTGTGCAGGTTTCTGCAAGTAGAAGAAGTGAGGCTGCCAAATTTGCTCAGTTATGGAATGAAGTGATATGTAGTTTCCGTGAAGAAGATCTCATCAGTGATAGGAAAGGCCCCGTAACAATGATATGTTGTAGATTATTGCAGCGGCATTCTTTTTCTTCTGACTGTCAAAACTAATGTGGTTTCTCTTCTAATCCAGGGAGATGGATCTGTTGCTAGTTCCTTATTCATCTGATCCTGGCCTAAGACTAATTCAATGGCCCCCTTTTTTGCTTGCAAGCAAGGTCTGAACATTATTCACCTGAAATGTAAGCACATATTGCTTGATTTGAATTGCTAATCACTGTCCACTTTTACAGATCCCCATAGCTTTAGATATGGCAGTCCAAGTCTGGTCAAGGGATGCGGACCTTTGGAAACGTATGTGTACTGACGAGTACATGAAATGTGCAGTGATAGAATGCTATGAATCCTTTAAGCATGTCTTGAATGTTCTGGTGGTTGGAGAAAACGAGAAAAGGTTGTTCTTGTTACTCGCTTATTTGTGATAATGCATTTCCATTTTCTCTCTCTTCGCTTTTATTTGAGTTTAAGCTACTTGTATATGCAATCAGACCACTGATTTGTGGCTGTCATCGTCCTCTTTCCGGTTTCCAACCTTTAGGTTCTCAAATTGCTTCACAAGACCCAGTCTCATCTTTTACCTGTTAGAAGTTAGAGCTGGAGTAGCTGAAAGTCCTGAGCCTTGACCGTTGGTCCATATAGAGTTGGCATTTTTTTTTTTTTGGAATCCAAAATGACCCAAGCCATTTTGGAATTAGCTTATCCGCGATCATAAGGCCCTCGAGTTCAAATGATCGGTTTGCTATATGCATTTTCAGAGCTTTGTTTTTTCTTTTGGGTTTTTCCTTTTTGGGTTTGCCAAGTTGTTTACATAGAGTAATGATTATGTATATATATTATGATACTTACCGTTAAATTTATATTTTTTAAAATTTAATCGTTAATTATAAATAATTAAATTTTAAAAAATACATATTATTAGGATAATTATTAAACTACAGTCAATTAGGGCTATGGTACATAATGAAATTTGAGCAGCTCGGAGTCCATGGGCTTAGTGCATCCTTTGCTTCATACATTTTTGGATCTTCTTTTTGTTTTTTCTTTTTCCCCTTTTGGGTTTGCCAAGTTGTTGACGGACGAAGGATCACTATTAGGTTATAAGGAATTTGGTATTGGATACATATTGGAATATGAGCAGCTCGTGGTCCATGGGCTTGGAACATTGGTCTATTGTGGTAGTTGGCAATGCTGGTCTTTTTATGTGGACTTGAAACTTGTGATACGTTGCTACTCCAAAACTACTTAGTTTTCTTGTTCACAATTATAAGCCCTCGTTAAAAAAAATTAAAAATCCACTGACCCTCTTATTAGAAAAATTTTAAAGTTAAGTATGCAAGAGTGTCTTTTGGTTTCATTTAAATTGTTTCTTTTAGCACCTTTCAAGCGTTAAATATAACTATTTGCAGGGCAGTACTTGCGTTATTGCTTCTTTTCCATTGTTTGGTTTTGATACTTGTGGTTGAGTGTTGCTCAAGTCAGGAGGCTATATTTTCCACCAGTTCTTCTTTTGCTCCTTCCTTGTACAAGATAAATTATCATATCTTCAAGTATTAGCTTTTTTGATTATGACATTTGTATAATGAATAAACGTCTGTAACATGTTAACCTCGAACTACTGATCTTTAAATCTTTCATAACTAAAACTTGTAACTAAATTGAAATGTCTGCTTTTTCTAACCTAACCTTTCTTTCTCTCGCTCTCCTTGAAGTATATTGAACTGAGCTGACATATATTGTCAGGAATTACGACTGAATTTCACTCCATGGAACCAAGTAAGCTTCGTTACAATAATTTGTGTCTGCAATTTTACAGGGTAATCGGCAACATCATCAGAGAAGTTGAAAATAGCATGTCAAGGAATACATTTCTTACAAATTTCAGAATGGGTCCCTTACCTGTTCTATGCCGGAAATTTGTGGAACTCGTTGAAATTTTAGTGAGTGATTTGTACTGAAGATGGATGCAATTTGACGTTTTAACTATGAACTTTTTGCCATCTTACAAGGGAGACTTACTAGTTCCTTCCATGTTGCAGAAAGATGGTGATCCATCCAAGCGAGATAATGTGGTCTTATTGCTGCAGGACATGTTAGAAGTAGTCACACGGGATATGATGGTGAATGAGAATCGGTTGGAAAACCTTGTTGCATCCTATTTGAAGTTAAGTGTTGCCAACTGCTTCTTGTATAAAATTGATGTTTTTTCGTACACAATACTGTAGTGAATTGGTAGACCTTGGTCCTGGAGGAAAAGATTCAGGAATGCAACTTTTCGTTGGAACTGACACACAACCTGCAATAATTTTCCCTCCTGTAGTTACTGCACAGTGGGATGAACAGGTTTTTAATTATCAGCTCAGCGATCTATTAATATTGGAACGCAACGGATATAATGTTTAAGTATTTCATTGCTTTTGAGGCTTTATGAAATTTCCTTTATTTTTATATAGATAAGGCGTCTTCATCTTCTTTTGACTGTCAAAGAATCTGCCATGGATATGCCAACAAACCTTGAAGCTCGTAGGAGGATTTCATTCTTCACGAATTCCTTGTTTATGGATATGCCACGTGCCCCTAGAGTCCGTAAAATGCTTTCATTCAGGTGTGGTTTATCTTTCAATATGAAGCTTTCTAGGAGTTGAATTTCTAATGTGTTTCTTCAAGCAAGTAAAAAATTGAACATAATCAACTTCTAATCGAACAAGAATACTTTTCTTGTCCTGCACAGTGTGATGACCCCATATTACAGTGAAGAGACTATATATTCTAAGTCTGACCTTGAAATGGACAATGAAGATGGTGTATCAATCTTATACTACTTGCAAAAAATTTACCCAGGTAGATATTTTCAAACAAACAGTGCAGGTTTCTTATCTTGTTTTGAATGGTATTGTAGACATAACTCATTTGGCGATCATTTCACTACTTTTAGATGAATGGAACAACTTCGTGGAAAGGCTCAATTGTAAAAATGAGAGTGAGGTTATGGCAAATGAAGAAAACATCTTCCAACTACGTCATTGGGCCTCCTTGAGAGGTCAAACTCTCTGCCGCACAGGTGATTGATGTTTCCTTTTTCCCTTCCTAAATCATTTTATCAATTCTTTTGGACCCAATAGTGATAATTAATGATGTTGCAGTAAGGGGGATGATGTATTACAGAAGAGCTTTGAAACTTCAAGCGTTCCTTGATATGGCTGATGAAAGCGGTAAGATTGTAAATGCCTTTTCTCTGTACTACTCAAGAAACTTCTGTAGACTGGAAAACATTACTTTTCTTTCTTTTGATAGGCATCATGAGCAAATTGATAATTACTTTTGTTTATAATGTCTTGTACTTGTGACCTGTACCGCTTCTTGTACTTATTTTCAATACACTCTTATCCTCTCTCCCATGAACGGAATAATTTCAGAGAAGTTTGGTTCTGACTTATTCTTATACAAGCAGAGATACTTGAAGGCTACAAGGCAGTCACAGTTCCATCTGAGGAGGATAAGAAAAGTAAAAGATCTCTGTATGCTCAACTAGAGGCAATGGCTGACATGAAATTTACATATGTTGCTACTTGTCAAAACTATGGAAATCAGAAGCGGAGTGGAGATCGTCATGCAACAGACATCCTGAATTTGATGGTTAAGTATGTTTTCCCTTTTGATAATATGATCTTGTTGTCAAATATCTTAAATTTGCCAAAGTCATTTGCTGATCGCTACTGGATTTTCTACAGCAATCCCTCTCTACGTGTTGCATATATTGATGAAGTTGAAGAAAGAGAAGGCGGCAAAGTAGAGAAGGTTTACTACTCTGTGTTGGTCAAAGCCCTAGACAATCTGGATCAGGTGATTATTCTTCAATCTTGAATGCTGTTTCATTCTGTGTACCAAAAGTCTGCTGACTTTTCTTTGTTTCGCAAAGGAAATATATCGTATAAAATTGCCGGGTCCAGCAAAGTTGGGGGAAGGAAAACCTGAAAATCAGAATCATGCCATAATATTCACTCGAGGAGAAGCTCTTCAAGCCATTGACATGAATCAGGTAACTCGGACAAAGAAGCACCCTTGGGGTTAAATTATGCTCGTCCAGTCCTGATATTCTCTTGTAATTTTGTAGGACAATTACTTAGAAGAAGCATTCAAAATGAGAAACCTTCTGGAAGAATTTCATGAGGATCACGGGGTGCGACCACCAACTATTTTAGGTGTTCGTGAACATATCTTCACTGGAAGGTTGGATACATATAATAACCCTTCTTACTAATCTCGTCAAAATCTTATGTTTCGTATCACCTGATAATTTATGACTTATTTAATGCAGTGTCTCTTCTTTGGCATGGTTCATGTCAAATCAAGAAACGAGTTTTGTCACCATTGGTCAAAGAGTTCTTGCAAGACCGTTGAAGTACGTTTCTCCTTTTTTGCTTGGTCTCTTTATTTTCTGTTTGATAACGCATTAAAGAAATCTGCACTTCATGGAAGCAATCTTAATTTACCAGGCTCATCAGTAAGATTAGTTCTCTTGCAGTGTCGATTCAAGGAAATGTTGATTTAAGAAGTAATTTATCATGTGCATTTATAGAGATATAACACTTTTTTGTTCTTTCATCATGCTATATAATACAAAAGATTTTCTTCCTGCTCACTCACCACATTTAAATTAGTTGCTCCAACCCCTGGCTTTGGCGAATTTTTGGCAAACTGGGTTGCTAAAAATTGGCTGCAAGAATGTATCTGCTTTTTGTTTTTGTTTTTGTTTTTTTTTTCTCTTTTTCGAAATTAAAACGATGCATGTAGCTTAATTACTGGGTTATTATCAAAGTCGATGGTGTTACACTACTTTACGTTGAATTCCTCTCATCTTGTTTCAGGATCCGGTTCCATTATGGTCATCCAGATGTGTTTGATAGAATCTTTCACATTACCCGTGGAGGCATCAGCAAGGCCTCTCGTGGCATCAATCTGAGCGAGGATATATTTGCTGGTAGCATTCTTATAGATCCCTTACATTTTTCTCCGGACAAAAATTAAATGAAAGAAAGAAATTGCCACATCAATTTTCAAATTCATTTTTTCTATAGGTTTCAATTCAACATTAAGACGAGGAAATGTTACTCACCATGAGTACATTCAAGTGGGAAAAGGTCGAGATGTTGGGCTCAACCAAATCTCTCTTTTTGAGGCAAAAGTAGCATGTGGTAATGGGGAGCAGACGCTTAGCCGGGATATATATCGATTGGGTCATCGCTTTGACTTCTTCCGTATGCTTTCCTGCTATTATACAACAACTGGATTTTATATGAGTTCAATGGTAATTCCTTTTACATGCATCACTAAAATTGAAAACAACAGTATTAGAAGTGTGGACAAGGTGAACTGAAGTTCATAATCACATGTTACCTGAGAACTTAATCCAAATATCATTTTAGGCAACTAGAATTCTTAAATCAGAGGTAAACTATTTATACAGGCAACAATAAATAACAAAAGGCTCAAAAACTTTTGTAACCCGTATTCTGGTAGGCAGCAAATGTCCTCTCTTCTTGATAATATGCATTTTATATATAGTCCAAATTGCTTCACAGATTGTCAGGTACATCTGTTAGGCTTTATCATCCAATTTGCTTCTTGTTTTAAAATATAGTATCATGCAACTTTTATATTAATATTATACTTCATAATTGTTAAACCGCT
>CANXYI010498365.1:0-16118 GCA_948208565.1 Hura crepitans
GAAATTCATTGATGATAAGCATAATATTGAGCATGCCTATGATTAGGTGGTAATGGTCCCTTAAACGGTTGGTGTGGAAGTAGATGTAGCTTCCCTTCTTTAGTGAGCTTCTTCAAACACCATGACAAGGACTTACCCAAGTTAGAGTACCTACGGCCTTGAACTGTATGCACCTCAGCTGTCTTAGTAAAGGTTCCAATATTACTACTAGTAAAAGTGGGGTTGTTGTTTGCTCTATTGTGCCCCTTATTTTGATACCTAGCTTCAAGGTCAATAGCAATGTCCTTGAGTTATTTCTAGGTAGTAATGCCCTTTACAGTGAGCCTATTATTCATATAGCTATTGGTATTTCTAATGAACATCTTAATTTGGTCAATATCCTCTAGCTTATTCTTCATCTTCAAGATCTTCTCTCTTTACCTCTATAGATAGTTAGAAAAACATTCATTATGCTTCTGCTTTATCAGCTCTAGATCCTTCAAAGTGATCTCAACGCTAGCATTATTGGCATATTGCTTATTGAATGCCTTTGCCTACTTATTCTAGTCTTTCTTAACCCTTCTCTCTTGGTATTAATACCAGTCAAAAGCTTAGCTTGTAAAGGACATGCTGAACAGGCTCACGATTTGCTCTTCTATTATATGGGTGGCTCTCATGGCTACTGCATACTGTTTTAGATGAGTGCGAGGATCTAAAGTCCCATCAAACTTGTTAAGGTCAGGCATTTTGAACTTATGAGGCATAGAACATTCAGGCCTTAGATTGATGTCATCCAAGTCAATGTCTTTGCCCTTAGTTACCAATTGGGACTTAGCCTCCATCTTCTTATTCAACTTCTTCAACTGATCATTTTCTATTCCCTTAGGAGGGGGTACCCTATTGTAAGTCTTCACTACCTATGGCACTTCATATTCTGACAACTAGTCATCTTTGAGCTCTCTAACTATTTCTTTCCCCTTATTAGTACCCGAGGTTTATCCTACCTCTTGAGAATTCTACACGTGTGATAGAGCATTAGTAACTAGTGTTATCATTCTTCTCTCCATCTCAGCCATTGCCTTTTAGAACATGGCCTTGGTCATATATTCATCAGAAGACATGGTTCCTCACTTTATTTGTATAGGTACTTCTGTGCTAATTCACTTGAGGCACTTGCCTACTTTTTTCCATTGCATAGTGAGTAAAGGATCAATGGTGGCAATCAAAATGGAAGGTCAGATATGATGCATGTACAGTACAAACAATGTGAAATGTGAATGATACATGATATGTAATGCATGTTCGTGATGTAGCAAAAGACAAACACATGCAATAGTCCTTCCATCCTTATTTCACCCACACACGTGGTTTTAGTCATTCTTCTTAGTGAGGCTTACCTAAGCATCATCAAGGGATGTATAAGTTTGAATATGGGCTTAGTTAGGCCTAATAACCTCTTATATTTAAAGTGCAAGCGAATATGGCAGCCTTAAAACATTTATGTCTTATTTAATGTGAAATTAGGGTGGGCCCATCATAGACATAAAGGCACAATGGGCTTGCTCCTACTTCAAATAAGGTTAAATATAATAGGCCCACATAGCAATCAAAATGCAATCACAATCACTTATGATCATACAACCTAGGGGAAGTTGCTAAGCTTGATTATATGGGCTCATGATTTGGTTAAAAGGTCATATGGCTCCCACAAGTAGAGGTCCCTCCTAATGGGTCTTTCCATTTAAGGATAATAGCAATCGATTAGTTCACATTTTCATATACCTAAAGGTACGAGGCTTATGAGTGATGGACATGCTAGCATTTCTCCATTCTTGAGTGAAAAATGGAGTTATGGTTCATAACACCATCTATGGTAATAGGGACACAATTTAAAAGAAGTGTAATGCATGAGACTGATAAAGGTTAGAATATTTGGATGACATATTATTTAGGGACTTTTAGATTGAAATTTCTTAGTCCCCAGTGGAGTCCCCATTATAAAGATCATGATATTTTTACTGGGGATAAGAGTGGTTAGTGGATTCACCACCTGGTCTCTACACCAGGACCTCTGATCTTCTATACTAGAAAGGTTTGAAATTTCACATCTTATTTATGCCCTTATAATATATCATCCATGTATATTGTAATATTTATCAGTCCCTTATCAATTAAGCATACATTATTTTTAATTCAATCATATAACTTTTTCATACAAAAGAAATAAACTACAATATTTAAAGAATATAACAAACATATATGTACATCTAGAAAATAGGTTATTGATTAGTTGTTATTTAACTTGATAACTACTTGTAATTCCATAGGAATTGGCGATAATTGTCTAACTCCTATCTCTAGGAGAATGGTCTTTATTGAAGCACATTTTTCATGTGTCTTTCGATTAAGGAAAACTCAAATCCATTTACAAATGCAAAATAAGCTAAAATACATAATAGGTACATAACCAAAAAGAACAAAAGAAAAGAACTAAATATGGTCCCGCTTCTATGTCACTTGGTTCATGCAGACTTTATGAAGGGCTAGTCTTAGTCCATGCAGACTATCTCCAAGGAAAGGTTATATCCATCCCGACTCTTAGTCCAGCAAGCAAATCCAATCAATTACGCAAAGGACAACAAAGTCAAATGATGTTAAATCAAGGTCATGTAAATATGAACATATAATAAATAGAATATGAACACATTTGAGACATATAGATTGAGAACAATTTATTATGTAAACAAGGTAGAGCTTAAAGGATTATCATACTATTCATCACCTATAGGTCCGTGCAGATTATAGCCCTCGTGAAAGGGAGTCCGTGCGAACTACTTAACAATCCCTTATGTATATATACATACCTTTACACATGATACTGACATACAAGAAGAATAACTTACAATCATCAATTAGCATATAACAAGATATTTAAAATATAGAATCATGCTCACTGGATATGAGTCCGTGCAGACTAACTTGTCATGTTTTCATAAGGAAAATTAGTCCATGCTCTTACCTAAGGGGCTTAGGTCCGTATAGACCTTAACATGCTTACAATCAGATTCATTTAATGCTTATTAACACAACATAATATGCTTAATGTGATCATGAGAATTAATTCTTTATTATACCTTTCATCAGAGTGGCTTATTCATTATGATCTAAAGTGGGAAAAACAAAGTATCACCTCACTTACATGTCAATTTTAGAGATCATAGGCCTATAAAATAAACACTAAGCAAATAATGGACCATAGACATTACCTGAATAGGTGTTCTCTTTAAGCACTAGCATAAAGGTGTCAAGGTTTTGATAGGATAATTGGGGTTATCCTTTGATGAATGTCTCATGATTTTATGGATGCTTCAAACATTATGTATGTGATCAGTAAGATAATTTTTTCAGCCTCCTCCTTCTCTTTGGTCAAAGAGAAGTATTTATAATTAGGTTTAGGTTTTCTCTTTCGTCTAGATAGGAGTCACCCTTCTAATAGGATTTTAGCTCCTGGACTAAATAGGAGGAATTTTGCCTCTAGAAAGGCTTCTTCTGTCGGTAGGTTCATGCAAACTTATTCGTACTAGTTCATGCGAACTAAGCTTTAGCATGTTGGTCCGTGAGCTTTATAGGCTGGGTTTTGGCCTAGTTTTTTCAATTAGTCCATACAAATATTGTCTAATAGGTTCATACAGACCTATCTCCTGAATGTATATGCCATGCCTGAGAGTTTACCTTTGGCTATCATCATAGGTCAATATGAGGTGTCTATAGTTACCCCCACTTTGGTGTGTGCTGTGTACCAATAGTGCATGTCAAGGTATCTAAGTTATGGATACTTACCTATTGCCTTCTTCTGCTCAGATTATTGTTGAGTAGGTTTTGATATAGACTTTGGATTAACTTACGAGGCTAAACTCGAAATAGTGGATTAGGTTGTGAGGCTGAACCTAGAATAGTAGATTGGCTTGTGTGGCTAAACCTGGAATAGTCGATTGGCATGTGAGGTTGAACTTAGAACAATTGATTGCTTATAAGGCCAAACCCAGAACAGTGGATTGGCTTGTGAGGCTGAACCCAGGATAGTGGATTAAACTCAAGGTTGATCCAAGAATAGTGGAATGAACTCGAGGTTGATCCAGAGATAGTGGATTAAACTTAGGGTTGATTATAAGTGGAGGATTAAACTCTGAGTTGATCCTATAAATATAAAATGTCAATTAAGTTGTGAAAAATTGTTATGGTATAAGCTTGGCCTTTAAGAGGTAGTTTCTTTTTTTTTTTCACTTAGTGGTCATAAGTCCATGCGTATGTAGTTAACCAAGGTCTATGTAGATGAATTTGAAAGAGGTCCATGTGAATAGAATAGAGGGTAACTCACACAGATGAGGTGGAAGAGAGTGGGTCTAGACTTTACTTAGATGATGTCTGCGTAGACTTATGATGTGGAGGTCTGTGCAGACATATCATGACAGAGTTATAACCATTCCTTTTCCCCCTCTTTTCTCATTTGTAACCTTTTTAGTTTCTCTTTTCCATTGTTTTTATCTAAAGTAGGAGACTTTTCTTTATGACTCTCACACTGCTAGTGCCTCTCACTCATCCTCCTAAAGTGAGAGTGAAGGGACTCTAACTGTCCTCCTGATTCTAATGAGCATAGAGACTTATTCTTCTCCTCCTCTAATGGATGACATTTCTATGCCGACTCTGGTCGATTTTGTATAGTCTATTATGATCAACTACCCTCAGAATGCGGATCCAGTGAACAGAGTTATGTTCGGTGACTCGATCCCTCTTTTGGTAGATTTGACGCACTATGCCTACTCAGAGGTCTACCCTCAAGTGTGTTTTCTTTCCCTTGTGTGCTTCATTATAGTTTTGATTAGATTTTCCTTCATTTTTGCATTGTGAAAACTTTTCTAGTTTGATAGGTCCATATGGAACTAATTTTCTAGGGCCTAATTGGTCCGTACTGACCATGTCTTCATGTTATTCTTTCCAGTGTATTAGAATGTGTTGTGTGGCTATTTTACATGTCCTAGTTTAGGATGTTCATGTGAACTTGTTGATAACCATTGTACGTCTATGCAGGCCTATACCTATTTATGCTTGCTTTTGAATGTGGTCTGTGTGGATGCTTACTCACTTGTGAATGTGGTCCATGCAAACGCTTGCCTACTTGTTATTTAATGGTCTATACGGACCTATTTTCAAAGTTTTAGTTTTTAGGAACCTTATTATTTTTTTTGTTTCTTTTTATTTTGTAGATATGTCTCATGTGTGGGGGCACTCTTTCTAAACCTCAATAGTGGTATTCTACCATGCTTGTGTCAGTGAAGAATAATGTTTGTATCACTGGCTTCCAGACATTTTTTTACCAACTCTTTAGTGAAGACTTCCGTTATTACTTTTAAGCTCTGAGGGATTTGCTGGATAGGTGGATGTATACCACACATACATTCCATTTGCCTTTGAGAGAGATGACCATAACTCCCTTTGACTGGCCCATCATCACTAGGGTGCCCTGCACAAGACATGCCATTGCTTTTGATGCTTGCTACTGCAACCCTTCACTGAGGCTACAAGAAGTGAGGGAGCTACTGGGTTTCATTCCCTATGATTGATCCATAAGCATTTGATGCATTGATTTATAGGAGAAATGGGGGGATGAGGGCCCTTCGAGCCAATTAGAGATTGATTAATACACCCACTGCTTTAACCTCTACTAACTAGGCACCACCCTCTTTGCCAATGCAAATGGCATAGAGACCTAGAGCTTTCTCCCTATTTTGGAGGAGGTTGATAAGATTGGTGTTTGGAATTGTGCTGCTGCTCCCTTGGGTGGATGTTTAAGAGCTTGGACATGGCTGTTTGGACTAAGAAGAGCCATCAGTTTATCTAAGGCTTCAGGTCAGGCATGATGGTAAATGACTCACCCTAATTAGTTTACATTTCTTTAAAGCCTCTTTACAATTTTATTATGTTTTGTAGTTTTAGGTGTGGGCATACGAGCTTCACTTGTTAGCTTATCCTTGTGAACTAGATGTGCCTCCTCGCTACCTAGTGATGGATAGGTGGGTTCAACCATATTTTGCATGTTGAGCTGTCGAGGCGGGCTGCTACCCTGCGTGAGGCTCGAAGGAAGGTGAGAGCCTTTAATATAGCTGAGAAGCTAATAATTTTCCTTTTATGATGAAAACACGAAGGAAGAAATAATGTTAGGGAGTAGGATAGGAGGCATCCCCCCTCTCTTTTTTTTATTGGAATGGGAATTGGTTTTCCTTCCTATTTCAAAACTTTTAAACTTCTATTCGTGTACATATAATTTAGTTTTATTTTGAAGTACATTTGCCCTTGGGGTACATTTATCCATAGATGTTTTTTTCACCTTTGCAATCCACATGAGCTTGAGATGATTTAGTCCGTGCAGACTTAGAATACCTTTAGTTTAGGTACACTTAGGATGACTTAGTCCAAGCAGACTTAGGGTAATTTAGTCTAAATAGACTTAGGATGATTTAGTTCGAGCAGACTTTGACCATGCTAGGTTGTGGACCAGCATTCGCTGATGGTGCAAACATACTTTTCTTAGTCTATGTAGACTATGAAGCCATCTTAAGGTCTGCACGGACCTCTTTTCATGTTTTGGATTCCTATTCCTATTTAGGAAAGGAATGGTGGGGTTTTGACTTATAAATACCCCAATCCTTAAATTCTCATGTCATGCTTCCATTATATCCTCTTTCAATCAGGATTTGTCCAAGACTTTGAAAATGAAGGCATCGTAGATTTCTTCTATTCTTGCCTATTTTTCTTCCCTTAGATTTTTAAGAAAGATTCATATTGACCCTAATTTTTTGAATGCAGTGATGCGACATTGGAAGCCTGTGTTCCATGTGTTTATCTTTGACCATTAAGACGTTACCCTAACTTTGGATGAATTTGCTGCTATCTTGGACTACAAAATTAATCCAAATACCCCTTTAGCCCTGCCTTCTTTTAAGGATTGTTACCTTATGGACATTATCCTTGCTTTGGGCTTTTCTCCCATTGTGGCTCAAAAGATAGTACCGGGTGTTAATCCGATTTCTTTGGAAGCAATTTTAAACCATGCCTATCGATTTCCCATTAGCTCAGTGGAATAGGCAAAGTGCATTCTACTATGCATTCTGGGGAATTGAATCATGGTTACTTCCAAGGATGACTCTTGTGACTTTAAGATCCTTCATCTTTTGACTGAAATATACTCTAGTCACAACCCTTTTGGCATTTTCCTAGCAAAAACTATCTAAGGTTTGGATGCTTTAAAGAAAGGAGATATCGACTTTGTAACCAGAAGTCTGATCCTCTTACAGGTGTATGTAAAGGGCCTTTCATGGGTTTTCATTTTATTTTCTTATGACCTTAATTTTTGCCAAGTATGCTTGTGAAAATTTTGCACTAGCGAGTCTGCCTAATTTTTGCTTAGGTGGTCCTTTATAGATTTTCCAACCTAACAGCTCTTTTTTTTTATAGATTTGGTTACAGGAGAAGTTAGGGTTGTTTGATCCTTCACCTAAAAGACTTTGGGTGAATTATACTTTACACTGCCATTGTAGAAGGCTCATAACGAGGTGTGATTCATATGACCAGTGGGTTCTATGGCTTCATACTACTGTCATAGGGCGATGGAGATGTCCTTAGTGGAAAATTAACCATTTTACTCTCCCCTTTCATGTTAGTTACATTCCCTTGATTGGGTTGAGGGACCTAGTTTTAGTTAAACCGCAAGTTTTGCGGTAATGTTTGTGAATAGTGACCTACTTTTAGCTGAACCGCAAAATATTCAATTTTTACTCAGAAAATTTTGAGATTAATGCAACTTCATACGTAAATATTTTAAATAGTCCATTGGCACAAAAATTGGAAATTTTGGATATCAAAAATATTTTTACTAAAATTGGCTACAGTGAAAAGTGACCATTTCATGAATTTTTCTTAGTTTTCAAGCTTATGGAACATGATTTATGTGATTTATAGGGAATTTAAGTGAGGTTAATTAAGGTTAAAAAAAAAAAGAATTGAATTAAAAATAAAGGGAAGAATTTTTTTTTGATTCATTTTAAGTCACATGGATAAGTAGGGTCAAATAAACTAACTAGGTTAAACATTGAATAGTAGTTCTTCACCTCTTCTCTATCTTTCTCTTTAAGGCTAACGGCTTCCCTTAATGGAAGTCCTCCTTGATTCTTCTCTTCTTTAATTCTAACCACCAATTAGCCCATCCAAATAGAAAGTTTAACCCTTTATGACCTCTAGACATCAATTCTAGTAAGAATTTCAAGAAAAATAAAAGTATTTAAACTTAGGTTTAGGTTTTCTTTTTCATCCAAAAAAGGAGTCCGCCTCCTAATAGGATTTTGGATCCTGGACTAAATAGGAGGAATTTTTTCTCTGGAAAGGCTTCTTCCATCGATAGGTCTATGTGGACTTGTTCGTACTAATTTGTGCCAACTAAGCTATAGTATGTTAGTTTATGAGCTTTGTGGGCTGTGTTTTGGCTTGGTTTGTATAGTTAGTCCATATGGACATTGTTTACTAGGTTTGTGTGAACCTATATTCTAAAGGTATGTGCCATGCTTAAGAGTCTATCTATGGATATCATCATATGTCAATGCTGAGGTGTCTACAGTTGCCCCTACTTTGGTGTGTGTTGTGTACCAATAGTGTATATCAAAGTATATGAGCCAAGGATACTTACTTGTTAGCTTCTTTTACTCAAACCATTGCTGAGTAGGCTTTGAAATAGACTTTAGATTGGCTTATGAGGTTAAACCCAAAATAATGGATTAGCTTGTGAGGCTGAACTCGAAATAGTGGATTGGCTTGTAAGGCTAAATCCAGAACAGTGGACATTAGATTGAACTCAGGGTTGATATAAAGATAGTGGATTGAACTCAGGGTTGATCCTAAGTGATGGATTGAACTCTGAATTAATCCTATAAATATAAAATGTCAATTAGGTTGTGAAAAATTGTTATGGTATAAGCTTGGCCTTTGAGAGGTACTTTTTTTTTCACTCGATGCTCATAAGTTTATGGGGACATAGTTAACCGAGGTCTATGAGGATGAATTTAAAGGAGGTCTATGCGGATAGAATAAAGGGTAACTCGTATGGATAGGGTGGAAGAGAGCCCATGCAGACTTTACTTAGATGATGTTCGTGTAGACTTACATTGTGGAGGTTCATGCGGACGTATCACAACAGAGTTATAACCATTCATTTTCCCCCTCTTTTCTCATTTGCAACATTTTTAGTTTCTCTTGTCCATTATTTTTCTCTCAAGCAAGAGACTTTTCTTGATGGCTTCTCACACTGCTAGTGCCTCTCACTCATCCTCCTCTAGTGAGAGTGAAAGGACTCTGACATTTATCCTCATTTCGACGAGCATGGGGATTTATTCTTCTCCTCCTGTAACGAAAGACATTTCAATGCCAACTCCAGTCAGTTTCATACCTTCTGCTACCATTAACTGCCCTTGAAATGCGACTCTAGTGAATGAAGTTATGTTCGATGACCTAATCCCTCTTTTGGTAGATTTGATGCACCACACCTACCCAAAGGTTTACCTTTAGGTTTGTTTTCTTTCCCTTATATACGTCATTGTAGTTCTGATTAGATTTTCCTTCATTTTTGCATTGTGAAAACTTTTCTAGTTCGATAGGTCATTACAGACCTTATTTTCTAGGGCATAGTTGGTCATTGCAAACCATGTCTTCATTTTGTTCTTTCCAGTGTATTAGAATTCACTGTGTGGCTATTTTGCATGCGCTTGTTTACAAAGTCTTTGCAAACTTGTTGATAATCGTTGTACATTTGTGCAAACCTATACCTGTTTATCCTTGCTTGTGAATATGGTTCATGCGGGCACTTACTTGCTTGTGAATGTGGTTCGTGTGGATGCTTGCCTATTTATTCTTTCATGGTTTGTGCAGACCTATTTTTAAGGTGTTAGTCCATGTAGCTCTTATTATTTTTTTTATTTCTTTTTCTTTTATAGACATGCCTCAAGTGTGGGGCCACTCTTTCTGGACCTAAGCAGTGGTATTTTGCCATGCCTGTGTTAGAGAAGAATAGAGTCCGAATCACTTATTTTCAGACATTTTTGGACTATCTCATTGGTAAAGACTTCCGTCATGACTTACAAGCTCTAAGGGAATTGTAGGATAGGTGAATGGACACTTTGCATACCATCTATTTACCTTTCAGAGAGATAACCATAACTCCCTTTAACTGGGCCTTCATCACTGGTGCACCCTGCACAAGATGTGCTATTGCTTTTGATGCTTGCTACTGCCACCCTTCACTGATGCTATAAGAAGTGAGAGAGCTACTAGGTTTTGTTCCCTAAGATTAAGCTAGAAGCATTTGATGCACTAATTTTTAGGAGAAATGGGGGGATGAAGCCCCTTCGAGCAAGTTAGAGATTGATTAATACATCCGCTGCTTGATCCTATACCTGTTAGACACCGCCATCTTTTCTAATGCAAATAGCAAAGTAAGTTAGAGCTTTCTTCCTATTATAGAGGAGGTTTATAAGATTGGTGGCTGGAATTAGTGCTACTACTTCTTTAGGTGGATGTTTAGGAGCTTGGACATATTTGTTCAGACTAAGAAAAACTATCGATTTGTCTAGGGCTTTGTGTCAAGCATGCTGCTAAATGACTCACCTTGATTAGTTTACATTTCTTTGAAGCCTCTTTGTGATTTTGTTCTATTTTGTTGTTTCAGGTGTGGGCATACAAGCTTCACTTGTTAGCTTGTCCTTATGAACTAGATGTGTCTCACCACTACCCAATGATGGATAAGTGGGTTTGACCAGCTTTGGGTCTTTGGAACATAGCTTCCTTAATGTAGCACCGTCACTACCTTAGCTCTAGGGTCTAGACAGATGAGTGGTTGAGTAAACTTCTATTCGTGTACATATAGTTTAGTTTTATTTTGAAGTACATTTGCCCTTAGGGTACATTTATCCATGGATGTTTTATTCACCTTTGCAATCCACGTGAGTTTGAGATGATTTAGTCCATGTGGACTTAAAATAGCTTTAGTCGAGGTGGACTTAAGATAACTTAGTCCAGGCAAACTTAAGGTGATTTAGTTTGGATAGACTTAGGAAAATTTAGTCCGAGTGGACTCTAACCATGCTAGGTTACAGACCAGCGTTCGATGATGGCGTGAACATACTTTTCTTGGTCTGTGCAAACTATGATGTTGTCTTAAGGTCTACACAGACCTCCTCACATGTTTTGGATTCCCATTCCTATTTAGCAAAGGAATGGTGGGGTTTTGACTTATAAATACCCCAGTCCTTACTTTCTCATGTTATGCTTCCATTATGTCCTCTTTCAATCAGGATTTGTCCAAGATTTTAGAACCGAAAGCATCTTGGACTTCTTTTATTCTTGCCCATTTTTCTTCCCTTAGATTTTTGTGAAAGATTCATATTGAGGCCAATTTTCAAAATGCAGTGATGTGACATTGGAACCCTATGTTCTAGGTGTTTGTCTTTGACCATCAAGAGGTTACCCTAACTTTAGAAGAATTTGTTGCTATCTTGGACTACAAAATTAATTCGGATCCCACTTTAGCCCTGCCTTCTTTTAAGGATTGTTACCTTATGGACATTATCCTTGCTTTGGACCTTTCTCCCGTTATGGCTCAAAAGATAGTACTGAGTATGGGTTCGATTTCTTTACAAGCAATTTTAGACCATACACGTCGATTTCCCATTAGCTCAGTGGAATGGACAAAGTGAATTCTACTGTGTATTTTGGGGAATTGACTCGTGGTTACTTCCAAGGATGAGTCTTATGACTTTAAGACCTTTCACCTTCTGACTAAAATATGCTCTGGCTGTAACCCTTTTGGCATTTTCCTATCTGAAACTATCTGAGGTTTGGATGCTCTAAAGAAAGGAGATATCGACTTTGTAACTAGGAGTCTGCTCCTCTTACAGGTATATGTAAAGGGCCTATCACGGGCTTTCATTTTATTTTCTTATGACACTAATTTTTGCCTAGTATGCTTGTAATGGTTTTCACACTAGCAAGTCTGCCTAATTTTTGCTTAAATAGTCCTTTATGGATTTTCCAACGTAACGGCTCTCTTTTTTTTTTATAGATTTGGTCATAGGAGAAATCGGGGTTCCTTGTTCCTCTACCTAAAAGATTTTTGGTGAAGTATGCTTCACTCCACCATTATGAGAGGAAGCTCATAATAAGGTGTGATTCATATAATTAGTGGGTTTTATGGCTTCATACTGCTATCACAGTGCGATAGAGATGTCCTTAGTGGAAAATTAACCATTTACTCTCTCCTGTCATGTTGGTTACGTTCCCTTGATTGGGTTGAGGGACCTAGTTTTAGCTGAATCGCAAGTTTTATGGCAATGTTTGTGAATAGTGACCTAGTTTTATCTAAACTGTAAAATATTCAATTTTTACTTAGAAAATTTTGGGATCAATACAACTTGATACGTAAATATTTTAAATAGGCCATTGGCACCAAAATTGAAAATTTTGGATATCAAAAGTCTTTTTACTAAAATTAGGTACAATGAAAGTGACATTTTTATCAAATTTTCTTAGTTTTCAAACTCGAATTTTTAGAGGTTTATAGAACATGATTTATGTGATTTATGGGGAATTTAAGTGAGGTTAATTAAGGTTAAAAAAAGAAGAAGAATTGAATTAAAAATGAAGGGAAAAAAGTTTTTTGATTCATTTTAAGTCACATAGATAAATAGGGTCAAATGGACTAAACTAGGTTAAACATTGAATAATACTTCTTCACCTCTTCCCTGTCTTTCTTTTTAAGGCTAACGGCTTCCCTCAATGGAAGTCCTCCTTGATTCTTCTCTTCCTTAATTCTAACCACCAATTAGCCATCTAAACCCAAAGTTTAACCTTTCATGACCTCTAGACATCAATTCTAGACAAGCATCTTCTGCAGCACAAGTGCTACCAATCTTTCTACAAAAGATGTTACAACTATTGAGACAAGCCATATCAATAGCACCTCTATCGCCTTTACCAATTTAGCAGCCACCACTAACCCAAGCTCTCTAAAAGACATACCTAGAAAGGATGAAGAAGATGGGGGCTGAGGACTTCAAGGGTAAAGGAGTGACAAATGCTAGTAGGAAAGAGTATTGGGTCAAATAAGACTGTCCGGATTATACAATAGCTAAAGTGCACTCCTAAGGAGAAAGTCATTTATGCAACCTCTTTATTACATAAGGAGGCCTTTAAATGGTGGGATGCCTTACTTGAGCATAAGAATGAAGCATATTTGATATGGGATTTCTTCTTAAAAGAGTTTTAAATGAAGTATATTACTAACCACTATCTAGACACCAAAAGGTAAGAGTTTATGGATCTTAAGCAAGGTCAAAAGTTTATACTCGAATATGAGAAAGACTTTGCTATGTTGAGTTGATATGACAAGGACATGGTATAGATAGAAGCTAACAAATGCAAGTGGTTTGAAAAGGGGCTTAATATGGAGATAAAGATACACATAACTCCAATAAAGATTAGAGACTTTTCTGTATTGGTAGTAGCTTGTTACATTGTAGAGGAGGTTCAGAAGAAGAGATGTGAGCTTTATTAGAAGAAGAGATCTTATGATCAAGGATCAACTAGTATAGCTCAATTTTTAGAAAAAAGGCATAAGGGAGGTCAGCCTTCTTCACAGTAGTCACCCCTGAAATAGGGATAATCACAAAAAGTAGGCCAAGGGAACAAGAGCAGGGTCAGCCAATAATCTCAAGTTACTAGTACTTTAATGTCTTTAGCAAAGAGTGCTCTAGTGGCACAATATTAGATTTTCCATAAGAAATATAAAGAAGAGTGTTGGAAGTTTAAGCTAAAGGTATATTTCAAATGTGGTTTTGTAGATCATTTTCTCAGGGATTATCTAAGGAGACCCGATACTAGATAGGTATCTATGCCTACTTCTATTTAAGGTCAGAGAGAAGACTAAGGTGACATGAGAGAAAGGATAGATAGAGCTTAGAGGGTTAGATCAGAGGGTTAAGTAGAGCCCAGAGCACCCACTAGACAGTATGACATTAAAGCTAGAGATGAGGTAAATTCTCTAGATGCCACTACTGGTACCTTCCTTTTCTTTGATTCTTTTTGCTTTAGCATTGATAGATCCCGAGTTTAGACACTCATATATATGCACTGCATTAGCACAAAATCAAGGGTTAGCCTCAAAATTGCTTGATATAGAGATTATAGTTAGCAACCCTATAAGCCAACATATGGTAAATAAGGTTTACAAAGAATATCCCTTAATGGTGTAAGGGAATAACTTTTTAGCCGACCTTATCAAACTAACTTTTGATGAGTTTGATTTGATCTTAGGCATGGATTGGTTTTACAAGTATCAAGTGACTATGGAGTGCAAGTGGAAAAGGCTATCCCTCAAGGCTAAAAGTGGGGTAGATGTCATAGTCATAGGTGAGAGGATAGACTTTATGTTAAATGCTATATCAACTCTTATAGGTAGGCGAATGTTAAGAAAAGGTTGTCAGGCTTTCTTAGCATATGTGTATAATACTAGAAAGAAAAAACGAGATATGAGTCTTATATTGGTGGTGTCAGAATATGTTGATGTCTTTCTTAAAGAGTTATGAAAATTTACCACCTAAATAGGAAATTGTGTTTGGTATTGAAGTTCTACCTTACACTACACTAGTATCTATAACACCATATAGGATAGCTCCTATAGAGTTAAAAAAGTTAAAGAGTTAATTGTAAGAGTTACTTGATAAGGGTTTTATAAGACCAAATATATCACCTTATAGAGTACCAATTTTGTTTGTGAATAAGAAGAATGGTTCTTTATGGTTATGTGTATATTACCAACAATATAACAAAGTGACCATCAAGAACAAGTATCATCTACCTTAGATTAATTAGAGGAGTAATGCTGTTTTTCAAGATTGATTTGAGATCTGGATACTACTAGTTAAGGGTCAAAAAATTAGATGCAGTAAAGATGGCTTTCAAAACAAGATATGGCCACTATGAGTGTTTGGTAATGTCATTTGGACTTACTAATGCTCTTGTAGCTTTTATGGATCTTGTGAATCATGTTTTCTAACCTTTCTTAGATCAGTTTGTGGTAGTCTTTGTCAATGACATTTTGGTTTATTCGAAGATTAAAGAAGAGCATGAGCAACATTTTAAAATAGTTCTTTAAATTCTGAAAGAGGAGAAGCTATATGCCAAGCTTAACAAGTGCAAGTTTTAGCTAAGTGAGGTGTCTTTCTTAGGACACATAGCTTATATAGAAGGTCTTTAGGTTAATCCTTGCAAGATTAAGGCTATTGTGTAGTGGAAGCTACCTAGAAACACAATTGAGATTAGGAGTTTCCTAGGTTTAATAGGTTACTATAGATAGTTTTTCAAGGGGTTTTCTTTGATTGTAGCACCTATGACTTGCTTGTTAAGGAAAGATGTTAAGTTTATCTGGGATGACAAATGTCAAGAGAGTTTTAACACGCTCAAAGTTATATTGATAAAAGCTCCTATCCTTACATAGGCAATATCTAGGAAGGATTTCAGCATCTATAGTGATGTATCCTTGAATGGTTTAGGGTGTGTTCTAATGCAAGAGCATAAAGTTGTTGCATAGGTTTCAAGACAGTTGAAGCCGTATGAGAACAACTACTCCACTCATGATTTAGAGCTTGCTATAATTATTTTTGTTCTAAAGATTTGAAAACACTATCTCTATAGAGAAAAGTGTTATGTTTGTATGGATCACAAGAGCTTAAAGTATCTTCTTACACAAAAAAGAGTGAAACTTAAGATAGAGATAATGGATGGAATTGACCAAGGATTATGATTGATTGATTGATTGATTATCATCCTAGGAAGGCTAATGTAGTAGTTGATACTTTGAGCAAGAAGTTTATGTTAGATATAAGGGCCATAAAAGTCAGGTTAAAGCTTATAAATGATGGTGCTCTTTTAGCAGAGTTGTAAGTGAAACCTAGTTTGCTGCAAAAAGTAAAAGATTTCTAAAAAGATAACCATAGGCTGATAAGTGTCATGAAAGTTATCTAAGAGGGGAATCTTACTAAGTA
>CANXYI010498400.1:0-13198 GCA_948208565.1 Hura crepitans
ATAATAGTTAGGCCTATTTATAATTGCTGCTCGACACAATTGCTCTAAAAGCAACAAATTTCTCTTCATTGTGGACGACCTCAAGTTGAATGCGTGCTTAATACACAACGTGTAGTGCAGCTATCAACTCAGCACAACCCCTGCATAGAATTCCCTGGTCTATTACCTCGTTGGAAGTAAATTCTAGTTTGTACCTTAGCCTAAAATTGTACACAAAGCGAGTTCCATGTGAACATGCATGGTGTCTGAGATACGATTGAGCTTAGGAAGAATCGCAAGTGTAGCCATTTTAAGCACATGTGAACTATTTTTTTGGTTACAAAGTCATATATAAGTAAATCGACAGAATGCAAAAAATTTATACATTTAGATAGATGCTAACCATTCTATATCATGAATCCTTATGTTGTAACATAGTTGTCCACCTTAGATTCCCGACATGGGATGGCTACCCTATAATATAAAAATATCACCCAATGATGAGAATAATATTCACTCAATTATGTCTATCAAAATGAAGTTGCTAGAGGATCTTGTTATATGATTTATAAATAATATTCAGATATTGTACAAGTTCATATCGCAATTTGGGACATCGTCTTTATATGCAAAATCCTAAGTTGGCGTGTCTGGAATAGGTCTCTAAGGCGCTGGTCCATAATGGGTATCTCTTCTACCGAGTACAAAGCATACACTGGCTTCAATTATAGAGAGGTTATTAATTTGATCTCAATGAGGTATCGAAGATTATGAAATCGCTTGATATTTACTACACCATCATCGAAACAAACCATTGAATTCATACGAGAACTTAGGCTAATAAGAATTGACCATGTATGGGACCGTAATCCTACAACAATCAAGTTGATTTTCGTTGGCAGTAGTAGCGAGACTTCCCTCACTATCGCAAATGGTATTATCTACTTATAACAAATAAAATTGGTTAACAATAATTAGATTGCATATCTTATATTTATGATGTAGGACATGTTTGTATCAAAATAAATCTGTTATCTAACAACCATGATATTTGTAATAGGTTAATTTTTTTTTGTTTGAGTTTGAAAACTTCTTCTATCAATATTGAATATATTCTACATTTGTTCAAGGTAGCATTGAAGATGATGATGGTAAATTAGACATGCAATATATGTAATTTATTGAGTTAAATTTAATATTATTAAGCTTTAAGGTGTAGGTCCCTATTGATCAGTGGGTGGTGGGAATGTATATTGCATTTTGACTATATTGGAAACTTTTTCAGATTATTATGTCATTTGAATATTCCCCATGTTGCATAATAATATTTTTATTTTTAAAAATTAACGTGATTCAAGATGAAACAAGTTAAAGGAATTGTAAGAAGAAAAAAAGTATGAAACAAATTAACGGAGTGGTATAGGGTATTTTTTATGTTTTGCAATACTAATTTTTTTAATAAGTATTTTACATTATTATTAATAAATTTATATTTTAAGTGCTAATATTGTACCCATTTTGTAAATAACATTTTAAATATTTTTTATATAATTTATTTAATTATTAACTCCATTATATATACATAACCACACACGCACATACAAGAACACAACTGTGTAGATTATGTTCTCATTAACTGTTTAATTTTACAGAGATTTATTTTGATTTTTTTTTATAGAAAAGGTGCATTATATATTGATTATATATTATTTTGTACCTTAAATTCTTATTAATTATACTCATCTATAAATTATCTTTTTGTACTTTAAAAAAGTTGATTTAATTTGGTTGCTATTAAATTATATTAAATTTTTATTATGAATGATAAATAGTTTAAAATTAATATTTATAAGTTAATATTGTGAATCATATTATTTTTTGTCCTAAATAATAACTGTAATTAAATAAAGTAAACAATTTATTTTATTTCGTTAATTTTATATAATGTTCGATGCAATACAATCTATATTTAATAAAATATATTTGAAATAATCAAATACACAATTATAGTTTAATTCAATTTCTATAAACATTTAACTCTACTTTATTTAACATTATATGACCTCTTTATGATTCGGAATTAGACCTTATGCAATTTTTTATGTGCAGTATTAAAAGTTACAACGAAAATAAAATTGAAATTTAAGTGAAAAATTGTATGTACTATAATTTTGTTACTGATAAATTTGAATATATATATATATATATATATATATTATCATAATTTACTCTTGTACTTTATAAAATAGACAGAAAATACCATTGAACTTTTTTTAGTTTTGCCATAGTACTTCTGAAATAGTCATAAAGTACCCTTGAAGAACGTCGCAACTAATCTTTAATTGCCGTGTCATATATTTTAAAGGTAAAATATGCTTATTTCGGTAAGTTTTACAAGTAAAAATGATCTTTTCAAAAACTATAAGAGTATTTTTTAACTATTTTAAAAGTACAATGAAAAATTAACAAAATAATTTAGTAGTATTTTCTGCCTATTATATAAAGTATGAGGGTAAATTTTGAAACACCCCCTCCCCCCTACATATATATCTACGTTACCCTTTAAATTAAATGGGAAACCATTTGCGTCTTCATAGAAGCCATTATGATATCATTAAAAAAAAGTACATTATGCTATACGACTTGAATACATTCAATAAATAATAGTATATCAGTTGTAAATAGACATAATGGTGCAAAAGAATCGAAATGCTATAATACTATTCAACCAAACCCGTAATTAGGGAAGAATACACACGAATGCTGATATATAATACAAATAAAAAATTAAGATGGTGTTATAATAAGTTTTTTACAAATTCAAAATGAAAATCCTAATTTATAGAAAATATAACATTTAACTTTTTTAGTAGTATTGTTAGTTAACTGTTTTTCTAATACTAGACACATTAACAGTTAATTATTTTATAGTTGTATCTGTACGTGATGGTATATTATGTATGCTAAAATAATACACAAATTAAAAGAATTACATATTGCAGTATGCCATTCGAATACACATAATATACAATGATTTTGTTTTTGCTTTTGAATTGATTAAATCAATTTATTTTTTTTTTCAAATTAAATTTTTCAACAACCGCATTAAAGTTTTCAAATTTAATTTTAATAGTCATATAATATAGTAAAAATGATAAGTGAACCTCATCAACCTCACTAATTTCCACACTGTAAATATCTTACAATATATAGATAACTCAACCAACTCTATTATATGAATTCTTTAAACTTTAAGTTTTGAAAAATAAGAGTTACAAAAATGAAACAAGCGATATGTTTTCTAGAAATTTTGCATTATATATTCGTGGGAAATCTATCTCTCATAAATAGCAACTGGTTGTGATTGCTCATGTGTTTTCGGGCCATGCCTGGTCAGTGAATGATATCATGAACAAACTTTAGACGTCTAGGTTATTTTCAACTCACTTTCAGCTTCAAGAGATTTGTTTCAATGTGTTCAAGATAATTTTCCAAAATGAAGAAGAAAAAGTGTCAAGCATCAAAGGTAGTCCGTCCATGGTTTGTTAGAGAAGATGTTTAAGTTCTCAAAAATTGGCTTGCCAATGTTGACCTTGATGCAGTCAATTTCAATGCTTGCCCTATTTGGGTAAAGATATCTGGTCTTCCACCCAACATATATTAGTGAGGATATTGTTCGCAATATTGCAAATATTTTCTTCAAGATCCGTGTGCAAACTGATCTCACTGATGTTGAAAATGTTAATTAGTCTCTTCATTTATGAGTGAGGCCATGGTTAACATACATGAACGCTTACCTAAGGGTTACTACAGTGGGACGGTCAAATATGATTAGAAGTGGTTGTCTTTTGAAGATGAAGGAATTCGTGAAACATGCGACTCATGTTTTATGGTTGGTCGTTCAGCCAATGTGTGAAAAGGATGATGGTGGAAGTTCATCTTCAAACCTTCTCAATTACAACTCCCTTGAAGTTGATGATGTGTTTTGTGCATTTGCAGATATGGATGATTTGATGTCTTCCTCGCATATTCTACCATTACCTGACAAGGTAACTTATATATTAAGATTTAGTACTTTCATGTTTTTTATAATCTACAGTCTTCATTTTTTTGTTGGATTACATCTTAATATTGATAATATTAAGAATTTTTTTTTACTAATTTGTCATTGTGTTGCTTCCTGTACCCCAACTTAGATAAAACATGTTTATCTAAATTCCTCAATCGCTTTAGAGCTTGCGAATTCTGCAAGGCCCAAGCCTAAAATAAGCCATTGAAAAGATTGGAAAAATAAAAAAAAAAACCAAATGCAGACCCAAACCATTAAATAGATAATATAAGCCTAAAAGAAAAAAAAAATA
Source organism: Hura crepitans (assembly GCA_948208565.1). Taxonomy (NCBI): domain Eukaryota; kingdom Viridiplantae; phylum Streptophyta; class Magnoliopsida; order Malpighiales; family Euphorbiaceae; genus Hura; species Hura crepitans. Next base: position 4,341 of record CANXYI010498400.1, read on the forward strand.
GCCCATTTTAAAAGTAAATAATAACAACAACAACAATCCACTGTTGTTTACTAAATTTCCCCATTTTTCTTTTCCTTTCACTTCTTTTACTTCATGTCCTCTTAGTGGCCAAGCAAAATTTCTTTAACAACTAAATTTCCTCCTTTATATTTCAATGCCAGATTCCTATCTTTAGTTAGCTTAAGCCAAATTTCTCCAAGTTGTAGCTTTTGGTTCTTTCAATTTTTACTTCAAGGGGTAAAATTTGCTTATCATTATTAGCTATTTTCAAGTAATTAAGATTTTGTTAATGCATATATTTTGATAAATAGCCTATAAAGTACTAAATTTTATTTTTAATTGGTATTTTTTTGATATTGATGGAAGAAGGTTTAGGAATTGGAGAAAGGGGTAGAGATTCTCAATTTATTTAGGGTTCTTCAAGTTCAAGTTAATGATTAAAGTGAGTGGCTAAATTTATAACTTTTAAACTTATGGATTATGTACATGTATAAAATAGTGTATGATTTCTAATGTTAGCACGGAAGACTATTGCTAGTATGGAAAAGTTTAGTCCAATTACTATAATTTAATTCAAATACCTGAATTTTTAGTAAGAATTAGACAAGCTATTTTAATTGATAAAGTAGGAGTGAAAAATTGGTACTCTAAATTTAATACTTCAAATTATATGAATTCAATAGTATGGTTAAATGGCTTTATACACTCAATATATGAACTTGTTAGATCACACCCTATGATGATAGGTGCCCATTTATCAGATTAATAAGTTTACTATGTTTATATGCATATGATTGATTACTTTCTCATATTAAGTAGGTTCCCTTATATGATTGGATGCTAGTTGCTCTGTGGTGGCTGCTAGTTTCAATCGTTATTGCACTTATTTTTAAGCCCTTTGGATGCTAGGGATCGATAGGGCATATGTTTGAGTGTATACTGAAATGCTTGTAAATGTTAAGTTTTATGAATTTTATGATTTCAATGATTTATGTTTGAAGTAATAGTTTATGAAAGTATTAAAGTATGATTTACTGTAGATGATATTATTTATTTTAGTATTTTACATTTGCTCGGGTAATTTGCTTTATCATGTATACATATATGATTAACCCTTTTTTATTTCTCCTTTGTTATAATTTTATCCACACACTAAGTATTTGCACTCATTTTTTTAATTTCTAAATATTTCATGTGTAGATTAGTGAAGGGTCAAGTTTTTGGTGAGGAGTCTCTTCCATCATTCTTACCATTTTTGATTTTATAAGAGATTGGCTTAGTTAGTGTTCTTTCTAGTTATGTAACATGTTAAGTTGTGTAATTAAGTACTATGGAATATGGATAAAGGTTATGAAATTTTGTTAGACTTATTCTTTTTGGTATAGATTAATTTTTTGTGCATAGTTTAAATGAAGAATGAACTAGAAAATGACTGTGAAATGAAAGGATTTTGAAATTTAATTGTGGGAAAAATATTTGTTATAAGACATAAGTTTTAAAGGTCAATATTTTAAGGGAAACTCTATTAAAATTTTCAAAAAATTGTGGTCATGTTAGAGTTTCGGGCTATTATACTTTTATTGGAATCATAACATAGGTTATAGATATTTTAGATTCATTGCATGGTTAAATTTTTTTAGGAACCTATTTGATTAAGGTTAAGAAACTCAATATGATCATTTATGTGCCTACTAATTACCCTGAATTAGATGCGATATACACTACATATAAGGGAAAAACTATGCATGTGTTTATAACAATTTAGAAAATAAAATGCATTTATATATTATTATCATTAATATTAACATCACACCCATGCAAAAAAAAAAAACTAAAATATTTAAGTTCTATCAATATTTGCTAAAATGAAATAAAATTGATAAGATATATAAATAAATTTATGAGGTATATATATTGTGATATATAAGTAAAGGTTATTTAAAATTGTTTAAGTAAGGAGAGTTGCCATATAGTTGAATGTTTATATTCTTGTTTCATAGGACGTTGTTTTCTGAAAATAAAAGTAGTATAGGTTGCGACAATAGAGTCTGTAGAAGTAATTGTGGTCGAAGGTATCTGTTTGTTAGGCTAGCAGACACTGGCTAACCTTATAGGAATCTTAATCCACCAGTTTTGGCACCTCAAGAAGAGAGTGCAGAACAAGACTTACTTTTGGGCGACACAGATCATGATGAAGTTGCGTCATAAGGAGATGCATCTAGAGCAAATACTATATTTAGACAACCTCTACCACGGCTTATTGCTCTAAATTTTGCTCAACATATGTAGATAGATGTTAATTGTTACAAGCCTAACACATACATTAGCAGCTGTAATGGCAGCCCATGATCAATCTAAAAAACCATGGGATATTGTCTCTCATTATAGGAAATTAGGAGTTGAAACTTTTGAGGGATCCATAAATGCAGAAGAAGCATATTGGGCTTAATCCTCAATTAATTTATCTAATGCAGATAAAATATTACATGTTCAAACATTTTTACATGGGGTAGCTAAGAGTTAGTTTAATAAAGTCCAAGCTTCTCGTAGGGATATTTAGACTTGGGATATTTTTAGGTTTTAATTTCTTAAAGCTTATACCATTGACAACTATAAAAGGAAAGAAGAAAGTCTATTTTTTAGCTTAAGCCAAAGTAATATGATTGTTATTGAGTACGTGGATTAAGTTAAGGATTTAAATAGGTATATATTACATTTTATCAGAGATGAAATAGACAAATGCCATAGATTCTATGATGGGTTACAATATTCAAATTGTATGGCTTTAGTACATCATGATGATAGTAGTTTTCATACATATGGTTGATAAAGCTTTAGAAGTTAAGAAGCTAGTGAAAGAAGTAGCAAAATTAGAACAAAAGTAAAGCAAGTTGATAACACTTCAAAAGGTCTTGCAGAGTGATAAGCCAAGAGATGAGGTAATTTCTCCCAATCTAGTGGTAGTTTAAGGGGTTATTAGACAAGGTCATATCAGTAGGGTAATAAATCACAAGTAAGTCAAAGTTCAATTAGATAGCTAGTTGGCAACTGTCCTAATGTCTAAATAATAATACAAGGTGGAAGTTTAGGACATGGTCAGAAGACTAGACTTTTGTGTGCTATATGTGGCAAGCAACATGGTGCTAAGTGTAGAATTGGGAAGATAGGATGTTATCATTATGGGAATTTTGGCCATGTTAAGAGAAATTGTCTCCAATTGCTTCAAACTAATAGATATAGTCAAGGTTCGATATCTCACTAAAACTACAAGAGAAGCAAAACTCAATCTCAGAGTATAACTACTGCTAGTGCTGCAAATAATGTAAGGGTTAATAAAGTCACTTTTTAGCCTAATAGATCACAAACTTAGAGTCATTGTTTTGACCTAATAAGAAACAATAAAGTCTCTTAAAGTGGTGATTGGTATGTTGTCTATTTTTTTTATAAGGATACACATGTTCTCATTGATCTTAGTTCCACTCATTCATTTATGTCACACAAGTATTCCATTTATACAAATATACCACTGAGTCCTTTAAATGTTAAATTAATAGTGAGTTATACAATAGGGAGTTCTATGGTATGTAAAAATGTGAACAAAAATTGTGTGGTTAAAATGGGAAATCATGAGTTTTAAGTAGATGTTGCAAATTCAAGATTTTTAATTCATTTTGGGTATGGATTAGTTGTCATATCACTATGCCACAGTTGATTAATATATAAAACTTATTGTATTTGATCTATTAGATGAGTCCAAACTTGCTTTTCAAAGGAATGATGCTTCTTTTCCTCAAGTGTGATTTCTACGATGATGGCTAAAAGGATACTTAGTAATGGTTGTTAGGCATACTTGGCACATGTTATAGATACAAGGTTAGAAGGGTGTAAACTAGAGAATATTCTTGTTACTCATGAATTTTGTAATGTGTTTCAAAAAAAAATTACTAGTTTACCTCCTAATAGAGAGATTGAATTCTCTATTGATCTTTAACTAGGTATTGCTTCTATCTCTCGGGCACCTTCTAGAATGGCACCAACATAATTAAAAGAGTTAAAGGTACAGTTATAAAAATTGTTAGACAAAGCCTTTATTAGGCCAAGTGTTAAACCTTAGAGAGTTTTTATGTTATTTGTGAAAAAAAAGACAGTTCTATGAAGTTATATATAAATTATAGGCGATTAAATAAGGTCATAATGTATAATAAGTATAATTTGCCTTGCATTGATGACTTTTGGACTAACTTCAAGGTGCTAAGGTGTTTTCTAAGATAGATTTGTAATCGAGGTACTATCAACTGAGAATAAAAGAGTCAGATGTGCCAAAGACAACTTTAGAACTCATTATAGGCATTATGAGTTCCTTGTTATGCCTCTTAGCTTAACTAATGCTTTAATTGCTTTTATGGATCTTTATCTAGATAAATTCATTATTACATTTATTTATGATATTATAGTTTACTCATGACATTTGCTAAGACATGAGGAGCATTTAAGGTTAGCATTGCAGAATTTGAGAGAAAAAAACTGTATGCCAAACTTGGAAAATGTGAATTTTGGCTTGATAAAGTTGTTATTTTGGGTCATGTTATATCTATTGAAGGAGTTTTTATTGATCTAGAAAAAGCAAAACTTGTGGTTAATTGGGTGCCACCAACTAATCCTACAAAAATAAAATGTTTCTTAGGTTTACCAAGTTATTATCACTGCTTTGTGAAGGATTTCTCCATTATTATAGCACCTTTAACTAAATTGCTTAAAAAGAATGTGAAACCTAAATGGAAAGATGAATGCCAAGAGAGCTTTGAGAAGTTAAAAGCTTTTCTAACTTTAGTACTTGTTCTTACTCTTCCTTCAAACAATAATGGATACATGATTTATAATAATGCTTCTAAGAAAAGGTGGGGTTATGTATTGATGCAACATAGAATGGTGATAGCTTATGCTTCTAGATAACTTAAACTTCATGAGCGTAATTATCCAACTCATGACTTAGAGAGTTAGCTGTAGTGGCTTTGAAAACTTAGAGCCATTATTTTTACTAAGAGACATGCTAGATTTTCACATATCACAAAAGTTTGAAATATTTTCCCTTTCAAAAGGAATTGAACTTAAGATAGAGATGATGAATTAAGCTACTAAAAGATTATGATTACATGATTGATTACCATTTAGGTGAATCTAATATAGTAGCAAATTCTTTTAGCTGAAAGTTTTATATGAATATAGCTCTTTTCAAGATAGTTAGACTTTATTTATTGACATATTTATCTAGTAGTTGGCAATTTAGGGGTACTATTGGCTACATTTTAGATTAAGCCAATCTTGGCGGAAAGAGTATATAAAGCCTAAAGTCAACATGATCAATTTGGAAAGATTATCAATGAAGTGAAGAATGAAACTCACAAAAATTTCTCATTTAAGGATGACAAGATTTTAATGCTTTATGAAAGATTATATATGCCTAATATGAAAGGTTTAAAAAGGGATATTATAGAAAAAGCTCATTATTCTGCTTATTTAATTCACCTTGGTAGTACTAAGATGTATCAAACTTTTATAAAGAATTATTAGTGGCACAGTATGAAGAGGGACATAATAGATTTTGTGGTGAAAAGTTTGGTTTGTCAACAGGTGAAGGTGAAACACTAATCTCCTTTAGGTTCACTTCAACCACTTCCCATCCTAGAATGGAAATAGAAGCACATTATTATAGACTTTTTGTGGGTTTGCCTTGTAATTAACAAAGTCATTATTCTATTTGGGTGGTTGTTGATTAGTTGACTAATTTAGCCAATTTCTTAGCACTTAAAAAGAATTATTCCTTAGACAAGTTACTGAGATTTATGTTAATGAGATTGTGAGACTTTATAATGCTCTTATATCCATTATTTCTAATAAGGATCTATTGGTTTTACACTAGCCAAGCATAGTGAAAAATTAAAATTTTGTGCAAAAAAAGCAATGATAATAAGGATCTGAATAAATCAAAATGACAGATAATAGAAAATTAAGCAGCATAGAAATTTTTACCATTATTTGTTACTTAGTGATTCCTTATCTTCAGCTCACCTCATCGAGTTGTTGCAAACCATAGCAATCCTCATTGATAACACCTTTAAGGTACCCACCCAAGAATTAAAGTGAAGGACAAATGAGTATCTAGGTGCTAGTAAGATATTCAAAAGGAGAAAAAGAAGAAGAATAAGAGAATTTGAAAATTCTTAGGGAGAGTATACAAATTTTCTATCTATTTAATGGTAATTTTCATTGGTTGATTTTATGTAGGATATTTATACTAAAATAACCCTTTTTAATTTAGATTTTAACAATTAAAATCTAGCCTAAATTTTAAAAAGGCCTATAAATTGGGCCCTTTTTTGTTTATTGTGCATAGCTTAAAAAGACTGTCCATAAACATAGAACTTTGAGGCCATTTTTAAGCTTCTTTTGAGGCTCTTCTAGGCCTAAATTTAAATTAGCCACAAGTTAAGTTTATCATCCTTTAACCCTTAAAAGGTTTATTGAAAATTATATTAATAAATACCCTTAATTGAGCCTTCAAGGCCCAAGTCCTTTTTAACACTTAAAAAGGTCAAATTCGGTCAACTGGGTTGCAAGCCCAATTTCTCTCTTTCTTCTTTATTTCTTACAATAATTCATATCATTAAAATATCAAACACTTTTATAATCATTTCAATTTTTTTTATGTGTGTGACCCTATTGGTTTTTAAAACACATTAGTAATACACAGTGAATTAGAGTCTTAATCCAATTAGAACTCTTATGGTTCAATCTCATTGAGCCTATAACTAATTCCTAATTAATAATTCATTTATATATAAGTTTTGAGAGGTGTCTATCCATACATCAAGACTCCCTAAGTGTTGGAAAGTTAAGTGGTTTGACTTAACCCTTTTATACACAATTATCGTGCAATCACTCTTTTTACCATTCTTTATCTCATTTAAGTTTGAGTATGGACTTGGTCAACTCAATGCTTAATTAAGTATGTCTAAAAAAGCCTTAAACATATTAATTTTAATATTTACATCTTTATTCCCAAAATGCTCTTATGAATCTCATTCACAATTGTATTTCACTCTGATTAGAGATTTCTTGAATAAAGATATATTAGATTTATGAGATAAACTCCCTATTATAATCTAGCATGGTGAATCCTCTATTGATCACCCAACTACCTTTAAGTATCTTAGATTATACTTAACCTCTTAGTTGTGTATACATCATGGCAAAGTAAAAGCACCAAAGTCAAAGTATACCTTTTGATACTTAAAATAACCTTGATGATCTCAAGTCAGAAGATATTTGCACTTATTGATATAATGAGATGACTTCACTTACATAGATTATGTATCCATGTGAAGATCTCATGTTTAGGTCTCTAATGAACTTGTTTCTCAAACAAGCATCCGCATGTTAACTCTAAGCATCATCGTGTTTACAACTTCTGAGAGCCACTGTTTGACCAAGTTAAAGAGTATAATACATGTTAGTCTATCTATATTAACATTGTCTTGTCTTGTTAATACAATAACTAAGGATATTTTTAGTATTTCACATTTGCGTGCAATTGGAATCTCATATCATGAACTCTTCATTCCTCTATACTATGAAATGATATTAAGGACTTTATTACAAAGTTTAAGATCCATGACATATATATAAATTAATAATAAGCACTTATGTATAAAGAATGTCTTTCATTATAAACAAATGTCTAAATGTACATGAAATATCCCTATTACACATGTGCTTTGGGGTATATAACTAATAGGATCCATAATTCACATATAGGTTTGAGCCTAATTTACAAGATGCCTTATGTACTAAATTGAACTTCAGTATTGGTTTCCATCCACAAACTGATGGTTAATCTGAATGCACTATTTAGGCCCTAGAAGATATGCTATAAACATGTATGATAGAATTGAAGGGTAGTTGGGACAAGCATTTGCCACTAATGGAGTTTAGTTACAACAATAGTTTTCATGCTAGCATTGGTGTGGCTCCTTATGAAGCACTATATGGAAGAAAATGTAAAACACCTGTATGTTGGGATAAAGTATGTGAAAAAAAAGGCTAATGGGCTTGAAGATATTGCAATTGACCACAGAAAAGATCCAGCTTTTTAGAAGCAAGTTGAAAGCTGTTCAAGATAGGTAAAAAAATTATGCAAACTTGAAAGAAAGTGATATTGAGTATAATTTGGGAGAAAAAGTATTTTTGAAAATATCACTATGAAAAGGTTTAGTACACTTTGGCAAGTATGGGATGCTCAGTTCGTGTCTTATTGGATCATATGAGGTTTTGGAAGGAATTAAACTAGTAGCTCACTAATTAGATTTGCATTAGAATTGTCTCAAATTGTAATGTTTTTCATGTCTCCATGTTAAACAGATGTGGAAGTGATCTTACTAATGTACTTAAGAAATAACCAATGGAATTAAGAGTTGACTTGAGCTATAAAGAGGAACCCATAGGCATTCTTCTGAGAGCTTTAGTGAAAGTCTTATGGCAAAACTATTGAAAAGAAAAAAAAACAATTTGAGACAAAAAAAGATGACATGTTCAAACAATATCCTCATTTGTTTACATTCTCAGGTACATAAATTTCAAAGATGAAATTTTCTAAAGAGGGAAAAAATGGTAAAGCCTAAGTCTAAACTAAGCCATTAAAAATAAAAAGATTAAAAAACCCAAAAATAGACCCAAACCATTAAATAGATAACGAAAGCCCAAAAGCAAAAGTAGCCCATTTGTATAGTAAATAATAATAATAATAATAATAATAATAATAATAATAATAATAATAATAATAATAATAATAATAATAATAA
>CANXYI010498488.1:0-11383 GCA_948208565.1 Hura crepitans
TTATCTCATTTCACTAGTCATACCCTATACCACTTTCTCTTTACAACTTAAATCCATTTGTACCTCGATAACTGCTATCAGAGTCACATATAATAGGTCCGATTTGCACCCTCTAAGTTTAAAAACATAGAAACACTATGTATTTGCTATAGCTCAAGTGGTAATGCAAGCCTTTATGCTAAAGGTCTGACCTTATCCACACTCTTGTAGGATCTAATGAACCTAGGACTCAATTTCCCTTTTTCTCATACCTCATATAGGTCTCTCCCCAATGACTGGTAACTACTATCATAGGCAACCTCTACCAAAAACATGTATATACATGGATCCCAATTATACATAGGGGTAATAATACCACCTCACAAAATGTTATCAAATATCTATATTGCCCTCTCTAACTGTCCATCAGACTGAGGATGAAAAACTATGTTATAAATCAATATGATACCTAAAGTTGCTTGTAGCTTCTTCCAAAATCTGGAAGTAACATAAAGATCCCTGTCACAAGTGGTAGCCATTGGCACATCATGAAATCTAACTATCTCATCACATATAGTCTAACCAACCTCTCTAAGGGCTCATCTATCCTGACTAGGTAACTCGAACTGTCTTATCAATCTTTTAACAATGACCTATACAACCCTGCATATACCTCTACTCAAAGGGAACCCATCACACAACCCATGATCATCTTTTCTCCTTCTCACTTTATGATTGCTATAAGATGCAACAGTCTAAAAGGAACCTAAAACTCAGCTTTCACTAGCTGGCATGTCAACACTTGGCATCATATTCTGCCATATCTCTTTTCATATTAGGCTATTAATGATAGAATTCCCAGTTTAGTGTATCCACCATCCCATTGGCTTTCCCTTGGTTGGTAGTCAATTAGGCTACCACAATCCTTGATTAACTCTAACCAACCTTTTGTCTTAGATTCAATTCTTTTTTATCAAGGAGATATTTTAAGCTCTTATGATATGGGTATATATATCTATCACTTCTCTTCATACCAATGGTGCCTTCATATTTTTGACACAACACAATAGTAATTAGCCCCAAAATATGGGTAAGGTAATTCTCCCCATGTGCTTTAACTGTCTTAAAGCATAAGCTACTATCTTGTCATCCTATATCAATTTAGATTCCAAATTATTTAATAAAGTATTATTATACACAGCAAGGTCCTTACTCTGCTCAGGTTGAATTAGAATAAGAAGCCTCTATTAGCATTTTTTTCAGTTGCTCAAAACTAGCTTGACACTTATCATTTCAATCCAATCCCATACATTATCCTAACGCATCAGGTTAAAGGGATGGCAATAATGGAGGTCCTCTTACAAGACTTGTAATAAAAATAACTAAGGCTAGAAAGTTTCTCACCTTGGTTACATTCCTAGGTGGTTCCTTATTTAGCACTGCCTTTACCTTCTTAGAATTAACTCTGATTCTTTCTATTGACACCATATGGCTTAGAAAAGAAACTGCACTCAACCATACTCACACTCACTAAGCTTGACACACAACTGTCTCTCTTTCAGGGTCTGTAACATAACCTTCAAGCACTGTACATACTCTTTCTTGTTTCTAAAGTACACCATAATGTCATCTATGAACACTACCACCAATCATTTACCAAAGAATTTTAAGAGCTATGTTCATCAAATTCCATAAAATTGTTGGAGTATTGGTGTGTCCTAATGGTATCAATAAGAATTCAGAATGCCTGCACCGGGTTTTAAAAATAGTTTTACAAACATCAGCTTCCTAAATCTTCAATTAATAGTATCTAGATCTCATATCAATTTCAAAAGATATTCCTACCCCTCTCAGTGATCAAGAAGATCATTCAACCAAACAGAGGATATTCCTTCTTTATAGTCATTTTATTTCACTGCCTATAAAGTAATGCATAACCTGAGCAATCCATCTTTCCTTCTCAATAGATAACATAAACATTCCCCAAGAATTATATTAGGTCTAATAAAACTATAATCATATAGCTCTTATATCTAAAATCTTTGTTCTTTTATTTCAACAAATGCTATTCTATGAAGAACAATAAGTACTAGGGCAATACCAGGATACACCTTTATTTCAACCCTTATTCCCTCTGAGGTAGTAAGCCTAGTAGCTTATCAGGCATAAATTAAAATTTAGCCATAATTGAAATACATGCCAGTTCAAAGTCGAGACAGTTAAATCATTAGCATAGGCCAAACATGCCTCACTCATACTAAAAAAGTTGTTATATTCTTAATAACATAATAAGATTATTTAGAAGGTTCTTCTTACCATCCATTGTCAATATCAATCCCTGTATAATCTAGAGGGCTAACTTTTTATGTTTACAATTAGTCATAGCTTGATACTTAACAAGCTAATCCATCCTAGGGTTACATCAACTCATTGGGATGCAACTCGGTTAATTTTAGCAACAAATTATGCCTTAAATCAATGGAGGACCTTGCCTACCCACCATGTTCACCTTCACACACTGCCCCATAGGGTTGCTAACTCTAACGTCTTCACCCTATATTCTCAGGCTCTATCTACCTATTCTATACTTGTATAATACATACATAGGAGGGCATTAAATCAAGGTCTATCCAAGCCTAAGACTATGACATTAGATAACCCTATACCAGTTATACCATTTAGTGTTGCAGCCTCTTCTTTAGTTCTCACTGCACATTACCTAGCTAAAACACAAACCTTAATTCTAGTACCTTAACTAGCATTAGACTACTCTCCTTTAGTCTACCTCCAAACCCTACCTTGGGTTACAATTTTAGGTATCTATGTTTAAGCACCCTCTACCTATCCCTAAAGATACTCTCTCTCTCTCTGTAGTAGTTTCTACACCATAATGGAGACATCTCATTTCTTGCCTTCTCTACACTGTTCTTAGTGCCTCATTCAATTAATGCCAAGCATGGGAGGTCTCCTCTTATTACCCTTATAAAAAGAGTACTATCAACCCGAGGAGGCAATGTAGGTCTACTAGTAGAAGCCTACCCTGACCTCTGGGTCTGTATCTACCTTTACCCTTAGTACCCTAATTGATACTGTGATGTAGGTTGAGACTACTCGTAATTAGGCTACCTCTTTCTCTAAAAGAGATCTCTCCTTTCTAGTACCACTTCTATCCTATCATATGTAACTAGTACTGGTACTATAAAATCCCTCTTTTTGAGGTTTAATTGTCTATATCCTTAACCTTACCTTTGGTCCTACCAGGAATTTCTTACATTCCATTTATATCCTTGGAAAAGATCTCCTCAATATTCTTTAGGAATCTAGTATGACTCTTTTATGAATTACTTTCCAGTACACTAGGATAGGGATTAGTCCTACCTACTATCAGTCAGTCACTTATGACTTAGGCTATTGTGCAATATTACTAGGTTTGGGTGTTGATACCTAACTTGCTTCCCGTATAACTGTAGTTACAAATCCAATTGCTCCCATATTACAAAAGACTTTTCCTTTTCAGCCTCGGGCAGCATACCAGTATAAAGGAATTTGAAACTTAGACATTTGTACTCATGTACTTAGCTTAGAAACATTAACCTATGCTCTGATATCACAAAATGTAACACCCTCTACTATGTTTCCAAAGAAACATAATAAGGGGTGCACTTTCCATTAGGTCACCCATCCTGAAATTTCCCCCTCTAGATCCATTTGTTTAACTTTCACTCATACTGTACTAGATAACCCTATCTAATTCCAAAACTATGCAGGCCAATTCCTATAATCTATTTGAGTTCATATCACTATGTTTAAGCTATTACAGAAGAAATCTAACACAATCTGATACCCTTAAAAATTTTGGTAGCATAACGGTTACCTAGGTCACTATCCCAAATTTCAAGTTTCGCTTGTAAACACTTCAATATTATCTATATCATATCCCTTGGACCCTTTTAGTCCCCAAGACATCAACCTATCAACATCTTTTATCACACATCAATGACAAGCCTTCAGCCATAATAAAATATATAGAGCCTCAAGCTCTCAAACACACAACATAAAACACATATATAAGAAATCAAACATCTCCTGATTAATTATAGCATGGTCATATATATATACAAATGTTGTCCTGTGACCCTAATATACATCGCACCCATTTTCCCCAACTAAGGACATAAAGTGCAAAATCCATTTATTACATATGATCCATATTTCCCCTCTAACCTCTGAACTACATTACATGCTTTACAAGGTAATGTCTCTGTTTTAGGTACCTGCGCACCAAAATAGGTATGTTGAGTATAAAAATACTCAATGGTGAATTCAAGCACTTACATCATGTCAACCCTTTTTAATTAACATATATGGAGTTACTACTATTCTTCCCAGACTATTAGACCTATAATCTTACCTTTTGTGTTAAAAGCCCAACATACCCTTTTTAATTCTAATCATACAAATTACTATACAGTTAATTACTTTAAAATAGTTAAATATTTATTTATGCCATTTCTAATAATAATAGTTAAGAAATTAGATTATCAGGTCAGCCATTGATATACATGCAAAATTTATCGTTTTACCCTTGGGGTGGTTTTGCTAGTAGCTATCTAATTACTTATCACTATTCTTGTAATTTATGTACTTAGTCATTATCAGCCATTTAATGATCAAAATTATAACATTTTAAGCCTTTAATTATTACCAGTGGAAAATTTTCTAAAATACCCCTAAGGCATTTATACGTCATGAAATAGCCTTTTTGTCTCACATAAATCATTTAAAGTAGTTATTAACATTCACAACATGTATAGTTTACATTAATCAATTTATTTGACACCTAGGTGTAGAATGACCAAAATGCCCCTAGGTCTATATTTTATCAATACTCATAAAATATCATCCAATCATGCTTAATTTTTAACTCTATGACCATTTTGATTATTCATTTGATTTAATTCACTAGCCCGACTAGGAAGATGACACTTAAAAACATTAGATCTAGAGGGAAAATAAACTAGTACAGTGGTTCCCATTTTAGACTTACACCACTGCACCAGTATGTGTGCCATAATCTAGATCAGCCATAGCCTCTCCAGACAGAAGTAAAAAATAGCTATGTGAGATAATAGAGATCATCTCGTAGGCCTCTCCAACTATAAGTAAATATCATCAACAATTAAGTGACATAATGAAGATCAGTCTATAGATCTCTCCAACCACTAATAAATATCATCAAAATCTGGGTGACATAATAGAGATTAGCTAGTAGGCCTCTCTAGCCACCAATATATTTACTGCATGAACATCAGACAACTAACAGTTGTAAAACCCTAAGTGGACCGGTCAACCCATCCATTGGGTGTCTAACTAATGGGCTAAGTAGCTCAATTTAAGTTCATTTATTAACCAAAAAATATTCTTATAATATTTATGTTCCAAAAATAGACTGTTAAAATTTTTATCACATATTTTATTTTTCAGTTAGTCTAGTATAGCCACATTATGGCTATATTGGGTAAAAATTCCAAAATAATATTTATGTTTGCTATTATAGAAATTCAAGGTTTAATATATTATGATTTATTAAGGCATTAATACTTAAAAAGTTAACACTTTCTATCCAATCACATTTTTTGTTCAGGTACTAGTCAATTGGACAGTTATAGGTCATTTCGACCACTTTTCAAGCCAAAATTTGGGACTTTTATAAGTCCAATTTTAACCCAGTTTTCATCCTCTTTTTAAACACATTCCTAAGCACAAAGCCAAACATATCTGGGCCAATCTCAAGGATAAACAATAGGCTTGAATGCCATTATACACAATTATAAACACTAGCCCTTTAAGGCATACAAATTATTCTAGTTTTCATTTGCATTCTATAGCTCTTTATGGGTAAAGTTTCAAGCCACTTTTTTAACATGATATCTAATTTAGTTTTAAGTCATTTTCAACTTGCTTTTCATGTCAATACTTGAAAAAATTTCATACCCTTTCTAGGGTATTTAGTACCTATATTCATGCCTCATCAATTTACTTACTTATGCATTTAAGCTCAAGTTTAGTACACATACATAATTCACTCATCATCTCTTTTCCCATGCCATATTCCATGAATTAACTTTCTGGTATAATTAGTCCAAGGCCATAATCATGTATTCCCCTAGTGTTCATTTTATGCTTATCCATTAATCAATAACATAGCTATATTTACATGCCTTGAACATTTCATGCCATTCAAGTAGCCATAAACTTGCCATATGCCTCGGCCACCACTAATTTCTATACTTTTATGCATAATTCAAGCCATATCATACCAAGCTAATTACTTACTCATTATAGGTCTAAGGCACATGAAATTTCTAACCTTGATTACTACTTAAAACCATACTAAGCAAGCCACACACTAACAATTATAAGCCAAGCTCTCGGCCACTTAATCTTTTCATGTCAATATGTACTACCCCATTTCTTTACAAGTAATTTCCATTGCAAACCAACACCAAAAGTCATCATAACATAAATTAAACATCAATATACCCCTAGGCACCATACATATGCATTGACCACTTTGTAAACCTTTCGGCTAAGTTAAAGTTTGGCCTCAATATGTCTACTTTTCACTAATAAACCATACAATCCCCATTCCCTCATGCCATATACAATTATCCCTCAAGAAAACACTTATCCAAGATACTTTATAAACTCAACCCATTCTTAAACTCAAGAATCATCTACTAGAATTTAAAAGCATGAAGTGATTGAAGGAATTCGCTTACATTTTCACTTTGAAGGTGCCATATCCATTATGCCTAGATCGCCAGCTTCAATTCTAACCCCCATAGTGACTTTTTCCTCCCTTCATCAAGTCCTTCCTTATCTAAATTCACCTTAAACACAAAGTACATATATCCCTCCAGATGTTAGGTACCCTAAAAAACCAATTCTAGCCTAAACAAAATTAAGAAAACTCAAAGAAAGGCCATAGAAGCTCACCTTTCTCGTTTGCTAGACTAGTTCTAACCCCAGGACCTTTGGGGATTTTTAATTTCTTCATGAGAGCTCCTTTTGCCTTTATTCCATTCTAAAAGTTCACTAACATCCTAAAGGATTTTTTAAAATCTAGAAACTCCAAAAAATCCTCAAGGAAGAAGAGGAAACTCCCCCTCTAAGATGTTATCGCGTCACAACCCACTACAGCAAGGGAGAAGTTCCTTTCCTTTTGAATAAGTGGAATTATCCACTTGGCATTCATTCTTGCCAAGTGGCAAGGGTAATATGTGATTGCCTCTATATCTCCTATGCTTTAGAAAGAACATGGGCATGCTCATATCATCATTTGTCTTTTTATACAATAAAAAGATATGATATATCAAAGACATTATTCCATTAAAAGATAGTGAAGGACACTTTAGCTTGAAAAGGTGGAAAGTGTTAGGCTTTAATCCATTAATTATGTAATAGAATTAAGAGTTAATTTTGTAATCATAAGACATGGTACATCTGGTTAAGGCTTTTTTTTTATTAAGAACAAAAATTATAGTCTAATTAGTTAAAAGCCTATGGAAGGGCAAGAGACTAATCCCAAAAAGGCATGGCAAAACATGTCTTAAATAAAGAGGGAGCATGTGATGCTTTAACTTTTGGTATTAATGTTATTAAGATTAATACTAGTACTACTATTGAGAATTACATAGAGGTATTGGATACCAATTGTGATTTTTACTCCATTTTTGATATATAGGGACTAAAGAGTAAGAAGGCTGAACAAAGGTGATATAGACTTACATGTAGCAAATAGAGCAAGAGTTATTACATTAGCTATAAAAATATATCATTGGTATTTGCCTTTAAGATTTGTATTAGAATTTAATAATTGTTATTTTGTTCCTTCCTTAAACAAGAACATTATTTCTTTATCTTATCTTGTTAATAAGATTTTGATATTTCCATTAATAAGAGCAAGGGTTGCTCAATTTATAAAGACAATGTTTTATATTGTTTTGGATCAAATGTTAACGGAATTTATATTCTTGATAATCAAAAGGAACTCTATAATATTAATACCAAGAAACAAAAAGTAGATAACATGAAACTATCTTTCTTGTGGTACTATCACTTAGGCTATATAAATGAGAAGCACATGTCTAAACTGGATAAGTTTAGTGACTTTGGTTCATTTGTTTATGAGATAATTAAAACATGTGAATTTTATTTTTTAGGCAAAAGGATGGGCACATTTTATTAAAAAATGTGAATGTCCTAGTGGACTTTTGTAGAGTAATGACCACACATGTAAGTGGTGGGTTTCTCTACTTCATAAACTTTATCAATGATTACCCATGATAAGGGTATGTATACTTGATGAAGAACAAAATTAAAGCCTTTGAAAAGTTCAAAGAATTTAGAAATGAAGTTAACTAATTCTTTATTGAAGTATTAAGACACTTGAATCAAATAAAGGTGGAGAATAATTAAGTCATAAATTTTAGACTTATCTAAGAGATAATGGTATATTATCTCAATAAACTCCTATAAATACACCATAGCATAACGGTGTATCTTAAAGGAGAAATTAAACCTTATTAGACATGGTTTGATCCATGATGAGTTTTGCAAACTTGCCTAAATCCTTTTAACGCTATGCACTAGAAACTCCTATTTACCTTTTAAACAAAGTTCTATCAAAATTAGTTAATGTTACCCTATATGAGATATGTTGTAATAAGAAACCAATTCTTTCACATTTGAAAGTGTGGGGTTGCCCTACTTATGTGAAAAGAATTGTGTTAGATAAGCTTGGTGCTAAATCTAATAAGTGCTTATTTATAGGATATCTAAAGAAGTTTGTTGGATATCATTTCTACAATACATTGGCATAAAAATTATTTATTTTAAAGCCTGCTATCTTCCTAGAAAAAAGAGATTCTCTTAAAAAAAGATAATGAAAGTAGAATCAAACTTTATTAAGTTCGAAATCTGATTGATCTCGAGCCTATTACAAAATATGATAATGTAATAGTAGAACCTATTGAAACATAAGTTCCTAGACATTTTACTAGGGTTCATATTACTCTCAAGAGATATAGATTTCTCATTGATAGGAATGGTATTGTAACCTTAGTGAAAAGGATGAGCCTTTAAGTTATGATGAGGTTCTAAAGAGTTCAGAATCAAAATTATGGTTAAAAGCCATGTAATCTAAAATGGATTCCATGTATGACAACCAAGTATGGACTTTGGTTGATACACTTGAAAGAATCATATCCACTAGGTGTAAATGGATCTTTAAAAAGAAGACAAATATAGAGGGTAATGTTGTTACCCATAAAGCAAGGTTGGTTACAAAAGGTTATTATTAAAGGTAAAGAATTAACTTTGATGAAACATTTCACTAGTAGCCATGTGTTAATCCATTAGGATTTTTCTTCCTATTATTGCTCATTATGATTATAAAATATGGCAAATGGATGTGTAGATAGCTTTCCTTAATAGAAACCTATTAGAGGAGGTGTATATGACATAACCTAAGGGATTCACATCCATAAATAGCTAGAAGGTATGCAAACTTTAAAAGTCCATTTATGGAATGAAGCAAGCATCTAAGAGCTAGGACATTCAATTTGATGAGATAATCAAACAGTTTGGTTTCTCACAAAATATAGATAAACTATATGTTTACAAGAAGGTTAGTGGAAGTGTAGTCATTTTCCTAGTATTATATATGGATGACATATTAATCATGGGAAATGATGTCTTTGTGCTGCAATTAGTTAAGATTTATCTATCTAAGAAGTTCTCTATGAAAGATCTTGGTAAAGTAACCTTTAAGATCTATAGAGATAGATTTAAGAGGTTGATAAGTCTTTCACAATTTACATACATAGATAAGATACTCATAGATCTCTTAAAGAAAGGATTCAATCTAGTGACTCATGGAAAGGTCCTTCATAAGTTTATGTGTCCTAAGACATAAGAAGAGAGAGAAAGCATGAATAAGAGCCCATATCTTCAACTATAGGCTTTATCATGCATGCTATGTTATGTACTAGAGCTATTTTAGGATTTGCTCTAAATGTAATAGGTAGATTCTAATCCAACTATAAAGGGGAACATTGTGTGGTTGTCAAGAATGTCCTTAAGGACTTGAGCAGGACTAAGAATTTATTCTTGGTATATGGAGAAAGGGATTTGCAAGTAAATGGGTATACGGATGCTAGCTTTTAGTTTAACAAAGATGATTGCAAATCTTAGTTAGGTTTTATGTACTTGTTTACGAGAGGTGTATTTAGTTAGAAGAGTTTTGGATAATACAATTGTAGACTCAACAACTAAAGCAGAGTACATTGTTGCTTCCAATACAGCTAAGGAAGCAGTATGGATTAAAAAGTTCATTACTAAACTAAGAGTGGTACCTACTATTATTGATCCAATATCTTTATTTTGTGATAGCAATAGGGCTATTTCACTAGCTAAAGAACCATAGTCTCATTAACAATCCAAGTATATACTCAAGCACTAGCACCTTATCAAAGAGATAATAGCTAGGCAAGATGTGAAGATTAAAAGAGTCCCTACTGATTAAGACATTATCAATCCTATCACTAATGCATTGTCACAAAATAGATTCCATCTCCATGTAAATAATATAGGTATAAGGAACATGGGACATTGGCTTTAGAATTTGGGTATTAAGTATAAAGGAGATTAGCTCTAGTGCAAGTTAGAGATTGTTAATAGCATGCCTTAAAGCTCACATGTAATAGGGATATTTTATGTATATAGTAAACTTTGGTTTATAATAAAAGGCATTCTTTATTATAATAGTGCTTATGTTAATTCATTTGTGTGATGTGATCTTATTCTATCTAATAAAGTCCTTAGTATATTCATAGTGAAAAAGAAATCATGAAGTATTCATAATGTGAGACACTTATTGCATGCAAATATGAAATACCAAAACTATCCACAGTCATACTATTAATAAGATTAGACATTGTTAATACAGATAAACTAGCATATGTTATGCTATTTGGTGGTAGTTGCCAAACTCCCATCTCTTAGAGATTGGCCTTTAATGAAATACATTTAGTGATTATGACTTTTGATTAAGGAAATACAAATCCATTTTATTAAAAAACACTAGTTAATTATGTATAAAACTGTTTGACATGAAATTTAGGTTTTAGTGTGCAAAACAAGTTGTTTACTAGCTATTACACCCCCAAAATAAGCAATGAAGTGTAAATGGTACAAAACTAAAGAAACAAAACATAGTACTAAAATAGTCCCACTTTTGCATCACCTGGTCCGTGTAGACGTCAAGGAGGTTTATTATTAGTCTGTACGGACCATTTCCAGGGAAGGGTTAAGTCCCTTCCAACTTTCAATCTAGTAAAGG
>CANXYI010498499.1:0-11060 GCA_948208565.1 Hura crepitans
CTCCAATGAAGAAAGAGCATGTGATGCTTTAACATCAGGTATTAATATTATTGAGATTAATACAAGTAAAGGTGATGTGGACCTACACATTCTTTCACATATCAAGGTATGGGGATGCCTTCAATATCTGAAGAGAATAATGTCAGATAAGCTTGTAACTAAGTTTGACATATGCTTATTTGTGAGGTTATCCAAAAGAATCTTTGGATGCTACTTCGATAATCTTTTTAGGATAAAAGGTGTTTGTTTCAAAGCATAAAGTCTTTCCAAAGAAAAAGTTTCTCATCAAAGATAGTGGGAGTAAAGTTGAACTTAATGAATTTATAAATCCATAAATTAAAGCAGATACCGACTGATCCAAGTTTTATTACTCATAGTGATGAGATAATAAAAGAAATTAAGGAAACAAAAGTTCTTAAATGATCTACTAGGGTCAATGCTATTCTAGAGAGATATGGATTTCTTATGGACTAAGATAAGAAAGTAACTATAGTAGAGGACTATAAACTCACTAGTTATGAGAAGGTTCTGAATAGTTTAGAATTAGACTTATGGCTTAAGGCTATGAAATCCAAAATGGTTTCCATATATGATAACTAGGTATGGACCTTGGTTAATCCACCTGATGGGATAAAACCTATTAGGTGCAAATAGGTCTTTAAGAAAAAGCCCAACATGGAAAGCAATGTGATTACCTATAAAGCTCAATTGGTAGGAAAAGGCTATCCTCAAAGATAAGGGATTGACTTTGATGAAACCTTTTGTCTAGTTGCAATGCTTAAATCCATATTAAATCCATATGGATTTTGCTTGCCATAGCTACTTATTAAGATTATGAAATTTGGCCAATAGATGTAAAGACTACTTTCCTTAATTGGAAAATTATTAAAGGAAGTGTATATGACACAATTTGAAGGTCTTACATCCATAGATGGCAATCAAGTTCACAAGCTTCAAAGATCCAATTATGGATTGAAACAAGCTTCTAGGAGTTGGAACATCTATTTTGTTAAGACAATCAATGAGTTTCATTTCTCATAAAACATGGATAAACAATGTGTTTATAAGAAGGTTAGTGGGAGTGCAATCATTTTTCTTGAGCTGTATATAAATTGTAATCCTTGTGCATTAAGGCTCTGTGAACAGTGCCACTAAGTCTAGGAAGTGTGTTTAGGGTGCTGGGTCACTTGAACAAGGATTAAGACAACGGCACTAGTCATGAAAGTTTGAGGAGTTTCTAAAATGATTAAATAGACCAAAATTAAAAAGTTAGCAGGACTAATAGATCATTTCAGGCTATAAACTAGTGATCTGTAGGGTTAAATTAAGTCGGGCCGAGAATTACTCGGGGTGTGCCCGAACGGACCCAAAAATACTATACCCTGGAGGTTAAAAATTCCATTGAGTCCATTGGCGGAGGAATTTTAAAATTTCAAGGTCGTTTGTAAATTCTCATAATTTTTAAGTTTGCACATAAATCGATACAATCTATAAATTACCCTATCGATGGAATTTGGCTGCAAAATTTTACAACCATGTAAATGGACTAAATGAGGAATTTTAAAATAAATAATGTAAATTTTTGAGGTCCCTATGATTTTTAAAAATTCTCTAAAGTTTCTATCAAAATTGAGATATTCTGGAAGTTTCGAGGGGTCATAAGACCCACCCATGACACGTCACCTAGCCTTAGGCCGTGTACACTTGTCAAACACCTTAACACTTGGCCAATTCCACTTATTTTCTTCGCTTTCTTCCTTTCCCTTTTCTTATCTAGTCAATGTTGCTTAAAAGGAAAATCCACCATTTTTACATCTTCTACAAGCTTTTTTATCCATTGATAACCATTAAAATTCACTTCTATATGTTAGGCATTAAATAGAAAAAAGAATTGAGAGCAAAGGATGAAGAAATAAATCAAGAAAAATCTTAGAAGGGTCAAAGGTAAGAAAATCCAGCAAAGGAAAAATCAAAGTTTAAAGGTGAGTTTTCTTAGCTTTTTCATGATTTTTCCTAAGGGATTATGGGTGGAAAATAAGGCCTATGAAGTCAAATTCTAATTTGTGGGGTGTGTCAATTTTTGAGGAATTTTCAAGTGGAAAAGGAATGAAGATGTAATGTATAGTTAAATGAAGGGATGGTGATATATAGTCTAATTACACAATGAATGAATATCTTGGGTATTAATTTGATGAAAGAAAACATTGATGATGTTAAAACTCAACATAGACGAGGAGTACTTAGAGGTTTAGTGTATGCTTGTGTGAGTTTAAAATAGCTTTGAAGTGATAATAATGGTTTTTACATTGAATTTTAATGGGAATGCTTGTGATTAGATTGTTCAATGTATGTTTGGTATAAACTTTATGAATTTCCAAGAGCTTTGGGGCATACATGTGTATATGTGTGTGCTAGTTAAAGTAATTTTTAATGCTAATGTAAGGCTAAGGTGTTGAATTGGGATGAGTATTATGGTAATTAGATTTATTAAGGTATGTTTAGCATGATTTCTATGGGTGGCCGAAAGCTATGGGACATATATGTGTGTGTATAAGGCTTGAGTTGTAGTTTTAGGCAGTGTGTACATAATTGGGTATAATTAGCATGTATACTTGACCTTTGAGATGTCAGACTTATATGGTAATTGTGTAAGCCGAGAGCTAAGCCAATGGAATTGGCATAAGAATCATGGCAATGTGTATTAAACTTGTGCATGTAATATACACCATAAAATGAACCTTTCTATGTCATAATTGGCTTCGTGTGATTTGAATAAATATGTGAGATTGGTATGGCATGGAATAGATGTAAAGAATAAGTCCTAAAAAATATAAAAATACTTAATATATAGACTTGAAATTGTCTTAAAATGAGACATAAACCTAAACTAAAGTGTAATTAGAAATAGCATAAGAGATGGCCTAAAGTGTG
This sequence comes from Hura crepitans, assembly GCA_948208565.1. NCBI lineage: Eukaryota > Viridiplantae > Streptophyta > Magnoliopsida > Malpighiales > Euphorbiaceae > Hura > Hura crepitans. The sequence goes on from CANXYI010498499.1 coordinate 2,932, forward strand.
TGCCTAAAATGGTTATTATAATGTAATTATATGAAATGGCTTGAAAGCCTATTGTAAGGTCTTTTAAATGGTATAAATGTACTTGGCTTGGGCCTATGAATGAATGAAATAAATGGTGAAAGTTACACTAAAAAATGAGGTGAAATGAGCCTTAGATTGATTGTTGCAAAGTATGAAAAGGACTTATAACTATCCTAAATTGACCATTACCTAAACCAATAACTCACATAGATAGTAAATAGATAATAAATGGTAATTCATTGTGAAATAAAACAAGGGAGTTTATGAATTAAATTTTGGCTTTGATAGTGCCTAAAAATACTATTATAAAAGTGACCTGAAACTATTCGGTAGGGCTTATAACTGTTTGAGATAAAAATTAACTATAAGATAAAATTAATATCTATCTATTTTTTATTTATGAATATTATAAAAAGTTGATCAATAAAGAAATGGACATAAATCTAGGTTAAATAGCCTATTAGTTAGACACCCACTAGATGGATTGACCGGTCAACTTAGAGATCAGTAGCTACTACACTATCTAACTTTTAGGCAAGGTCAGTATAGTAGTCAAGGTCTATTATGGGGCCACTATACTAGTATGTTGGGTAAACCATTATTTTATTTGCACACTTGGTGCTATTATCTAATTATGTTGATGCAGCGACACAGCTCTTAGAAAGGCCACTGCACTAGTCTGCTAGGCAAACTAGATTGAGTAACTGAATATGATATATGACTTGGGAGGTCTATAGACTAATCCCTATGCAGGGTAATAATGTATTTGACTTGGGAGGTCTACGAACTAATTCTTATGATTTTATTAGGTCGGCACAGCGTTCAAGGTTTAGAATGAGGATCACTACACAGCTTTAGTTCCCTCTAGGTTCAGTGTATTTAAGTGTCATTTATCTAGTTAGGCCTATCATTTTAATAAAATAAATAACTTATAAATTTATGATAATGGTAGATATTAATTAATTAGTTAATTTCATGTAATTAAATGGGTCATTAACCTCAATGTACAAGTAATAGTATTTTGGTAATTTTAACTAACACACATCATATATTGGCAAAATAACATGGAATTCTTAATATTATCATTATATGCATGAATAATGATTGTAACATGATTTAAATGCTCAAATTCACCATTGAGTATTATATACTCAGTGTACTTATTTCATTGCGCAGGTAGATAAAATTAGTAAGCAACCTTGTAATACGTGCATCACAAGTTCAAAAGATAAGTTTATAAGGTTGGGGTGTAATTAATATATAGTTTTACACTCATGTACTTAGGTAGGATAAATGGGTACCATGTATAAAGGAAATGTAATATGTAAATATTAAATGTAAATAGGGGTTTGAAATTAAGTAAATTATGAGATGTTTTAAATGTGTGATTTTACTTGATGCTTATGGTATATGAGCTTAAGGCTCTAGGATATAAATTTATTGATTATGGCCTGAGGCCTATGATATTTCCATGATGGAATAATGATGTGAGTTGAATAATTATAAGACCAGAAGGGTCCAGGATGTGAGAAATTGTTAGATACGACTATATAAAGTTTATATATGTTTAAATTTTAGATAGTCATTCAAACAGTCGTTATGCTGCTAGAGTTTAGAAAAAAATTTTCCATACATGCAACTGGCTAATTATGGTGTAAATAGACTCGTATGGCCTTAAGCTGAACTAATATAAAATCAGAACCAAGTTTTAGAACCTAATGGATTTAAATAAAAGGATTTTTGTAAAAGTTAAATGAATGAACCTAAAAGACAATTCTCGGATAGGCGACCTAGTGGGAAGTGCACCACTTATTAGGTTTCTTTGGAAATCTAGTAAGAGATGTCACATTTGGTGGTATCAAAGTATAGGTTTATAGTTCCTAGGTAAAGTATATGAGTGCAATTGCCTAGGTTTATATTTTTCTGAACTGTTACACTATATGAGGCTGATAGTTTGTTCTTTTTGCAATAAATACATGGCTAATCAGGTACTCAAATAAGGGGTCACAAAAGTGGCTAGTTTTACACCCACATCTATACAAAGAGTAGGCAATGCATCTATACCTGAACCTAGTGTTGTTGCGCAGTAGCCATAGCCACAAGTACCAAGCTAGCAGTGATTAGAAGCATCTCCTACTTTATTATAGTAGATAGTAAACCTTCTCAAACATACTACTATTGATGTTCCACCTTTACCTCCTTAGCTCTAGCACCACCTTTTCCACTAACTTCTCCATAGAAAACATATTTAGAAAGGCTAAAAAAGATAGCAGCTATTGATTCTTAGGGAGGAAGGAAGATGATGCTACTAGAGCTAAGTATTGGTTGGATAAGACATTCAAAATCTAAAAACAACTGAAGTATAATAAGGAAGAGAGTTTTTAGTGTACTACCTATCTCCTTTGAGAAGAATCTTATAGTTAGTGACACACTATCAAGAGGAGGAAAACACCTATAGACCTAACATAGGATTTTTTCCTTAAAGAGCTCAGGAAGAAATATATACATGAATCATATAAAGACAAGAAGAGGCTAGGGTTTCTTAATCTGAAGTAGGGAAGAATGATTGTGTTAGAGTATGAGAAAGATTTCACTAAACTGTTAAAATATGTTGAAGAGTTCATTCCTAATGAAAATGAAAAATGTAAGAGATTTTTGAAGAGGCTAAATGTAGAGTTAAAAATATAGATTGCAAACCCTAGAGAGAAAGATTTTGTAGTACTAGTGGCATCTGCATTTGATATAGAAGAGATGGTGTAGAAAAAGAGAGACTTTTCCAAAGGAAGAGCTAGTTCACTGTAGGGCAGTCTAGTGTAACCTCAAGTGATAACAAGAGAAGAAGAAAGGGATAGACTTAGCATCAGCCTCAATCTAGTTTCAGTTAAGATATCAGGGGTAGAGACAAACCCAGTCTCAAAGATTTAGATAAGCTTCTATAGGTAAACCTCGATTACCTCCTCGAGCTACTAGTGCTCTTGGCATAGCGGGTAAAAAGAATGGACCTCTAACTTGTGACACTTGCCATAAACAATATTAGGGATAGTGTAGATTGGTAAGAAGAGGGGAGTGTTTTAATTGTGGTGCTAGAGATCATTACAGAAGAGAGTGTCCTCAGAAGCAGCTAGAAGGTGCTCAAACTTAAACATCTATAGTGGCACCTTAAAATAAGGGGTAGAGGTAAAATAGAGGGGACCAACCCAGTGCTAGTTAGGGTCTAAGGTCTATAGTTCATGCTCTAGACAGATAATATGCTGTGAGGCCAGAGAAGAGGCTGTAGCACTAGACGTCATAACTGGTACTTTTTATTTATTTAATGTTTTAGTTTTGGCATTAATAGATCCTAGTTCTACTCATTCATATGTATGTACTACACAAGCACAAAATAGGGGATTAGAGCCTGAACATGTTGATGTAGATGTTAGAGTTAGTAATCCTATAGGAAGAGTGTAGTGAATAAGGTATATAGGCAGTGTCCTCTAGTGATTCATAAACATCAATTTTCTATTGATCTAGACGATCTACCATTCCATGAGTTTGATGTGATACTAGGAATAGATTGGCTGACTAAGCATCAAGCCATAATTTATTGTAAACATAAGAAGCTAACCCTTTAGACTACAGAGGGATAGATAGTGACAATGGATGGTGAGAGAAGTCTTCTGAATAATCTTATCTCTATTGTTATAGCATAGAAACTTCTTTGAAATGTGTGTGAAGCCTACTTAACATATGCCATTGATACTAATACCTCTATCTCTAATATTGAACATATTCCAATTATTTATAAATTTCCTAATGTATTTCTTAATTATTTGCCAGGTTTGCCTCCTTAGAGAGAGCTCAACTTTGGAATTGAGATATATCATCGTATAGCTATAATATCTATTAATCTATATCAAATGGCACCTGTTGAATTAAAAGAACTAAAAGTACAATTGTAAGACCTGCTAGACAAGGGTTTTTATCAAACCTAACGTATCTCCTTGGGGAGCACCTGTGTTGTTTGTAAAGAAGAAAGATGGGTCGCTTTAACTGTGTACTGATTACAGATAGCTGAATAGGGTGATTGTGAAAAATAAATATCATTTACCCATAATAGATGACCTTTTTAATTAGTTGATAGGTGTAAGTGTGTTTTCAAAAATTGATCTGAGATTTATGTATTGCTAATTGAGAATTAGAGAGGCTATTATTCATAAAACTGCTTTTAGAACTCGGTACAAGCACTATGAATTTTTAGTGATGCCATTTGGGCTCACTAATGCTCTAATAGCCTTTATGGACCAGATGAGTAGGGTTTTTCAACCTTATCTAGATCATTTTATTGTGGTATTCATAGATGACGTTTTAGTGTATTCTAAAACCAATAAAGAGCATGAATAGCACCTCAAGGTTATGTTACAAACTCTGAGAGATAAATAAATGTATGCCAAGCTGAGCAAGTGTGAATTTTAGCTGAATGAAGTAGCTTTTTTGGGACATATATTTTCGGGACATATATTTTCAGTAGAAGGGATTAGAGTTGACCCTAGTAAAGTGAAGGTAGTGTTAGAATGGGAACCACCTAGGAATGTGATAAAGATAAAAAGTTTTCTAGGATTAGCAAGGTACTACAGGAGGTTTGTGAAAGGGTTTTCTATAATTGCTACTCTTTTGACAAGATTAGTGTGGAAGAATGTAAAATTTGAGTGGAAAGATAAATGTTAGGAAAGTTTTGAGAAATTGAAAAGGATGTTAACCGAAGCTCCTATCCTGATTCAACCTGAACATGGTGAGGATTTTATAGGGTAAAGTGATGCTTCACTTAATGGTTTGGGTTATACATTAATACAGGAAGGAAAAGTAGTAGCTTATGCTTCAAGACAGTTGAAGCCACTTGAAAGGAATTATCCTACTCATGATCTGGAGCTAACTATTATTCTATTTGCTTTAAAAATTTGAAGGCACTATTTATAGAGTGAAAGATGTTAAATCTACATAGATTATAAAAGTTTGAAAGACCTTCTTACTTAGAAAGAGTTGAATTTAAGACAAAGAAGGTGGTTAGAATTGATAAAAGACTATGACTATTTGATTGATTACCACTTAGGGAAAGTAAATATAATGGTAGATGTTTTGAGTAGGAAATTCATGGTAACTTTAAAAGCCATGAATGCTAAGTTGCAGTATATGTCAGAGAATGCTATTCTATCTAAGTTACAGGTGAGATCAGACTTTCAACAATAGATTAAGAAGACAAAGATGAAAGATGAATAGTTGGTTTAAATGGTAAGTAAAGTTAAAGAGGGGAAGTCCATGGGGTTTGAAGTGATAGAAGACGGATGTCTATATTACCATAACAGGTTATGTGTACCTAGTAGAGATGACTTGAGGTTATAGATATTGAAAGAGGCATATGAAGCTCCTTATTCTATGCATCTTGGGAGTACAAAATGTATTTAGATTTGAAATCTCATTATTGGTGGCCAACTATGAAAAGAGATATGGCAAAAATATGGCAAAATATCTGACTTGTTAATAGGTGAAAGTTGAACAACAGTTTCCTTTTAGATTGTTACATCCTATAACAATACCAAAATGGAAATAGGAGAGAGTAATAACAAATTTTGTAATGGGTTTACCTATAACTAGAGGTAAATGTGATGTTGTATAGGTGATTATTGATAGGCTAACAAAAACAACTCACTTTATTCTAATCAGAATGGATTATTATTTGGAAAAGCTAGCTAAATTGTATATTGATAAAATAGTCAAACTTCATGGTGTGCCAGTAACTATTATTTCTAACAGGGATCCTTGCTTCACTTTAAATTTTTAGAAGAAGTTGTAAGAAGCATTGGGCACTAGATTAGCTTTTAGTATAGCTTTTCATCCTCACACTGATGGACAGTTAGAAAGGGTTATGTAGGTACTCAAGGATATGCTACAAGGTTGTGTAATTGAATTCAAAGGTAGCTAGGATTAGTACTTATCTTTGGTTGAATTTGCTTACAATAACAGTGATCAATCTATTTTGGAAATGTGACCTTATGAAACTCTATATGGTAGATGATACAGAACTCCTCTATGTTGGAGTGAAGTTAGGGAAAGTAAAATATCAGGTGTTGATCTAATTAGAGATGTAGAGGAAAAAGTAAAATTGGTCAAAGAGAGACTAAAGGCTATATCTAATAGATAGAAATCATATACTAATTTGAAAAGAAGAGATATTGAGTACATAGTAGGTGACAAAGTGTTTTTAAAGGTATCTCCATGGAAGAAAGTGTTGAGATTTAGGAAAAAGGGGAAATTGAGTCCTAGGTTTATTAGACCATATGAAATTACAGAGAGAGTTAGACCTTTAACTTCCAGGCTAGCATTGCCACCTGAGCTCCAATAGATTCATGATGTTTTCCATGTTTCAATGCTCAAAAGGTATAGATTAGATCCTTCACATGTGATTCCAATGACAAGCATTAAAATACAGCTTGATATAAGCAATAAAGAAGAGCCAATGCAAATTCTAACTCATGAGGTGAAACAATTAAGGAATAAATCCATACTACTTGTCAAAGTGCTATGGAGACATCATAACACTGAAGATACTACATGGGAGTCAGAGGAATAAATGAAAGCACAATATCCATAGCTTTTCACTATAGGCAATTTTGAGGACAAAATTTTCTTAAGAGGAGAAAAATTGTAACGCCTATGCATCGAGGCTCCATGAATAATGCCACTAGGTCTGAGAAGTGTGCTCGGGTTGTCAGGTCACTTGCATAAGGACCAGGTAGTGGCACTGGTCATGAAACTATAAGGGGCTCTAAAATGATTAAATAAGCCAAAATTAAAAATTTAGTAGAACCAATAAATCATTTCATGCTATAAACTAGTAATCTATAGGGTTAAATTAAGTCGGGCCGAGAATAACCCACGATGCACTCAGATGAACCTAAAAATACTATATCCTAAAGGTTAAACAATCCTCTGAGTCCATTGGTGAAGGAATTTTTAAATTCTAAGGTTGTTTGCAAATTCTCAAAATTTTTAGGTTTGGTACATAAATCGAGGCAGTCTGTAAACTTCCCTATCGTTGAAATTTAGCCATAAAATTTTATGAGCATGTAAATGGGACTAAATGTGAAATTTTAAAATAAATGAAATAATTTTTGGAGGTCCTTGTGATTTTAAAAATTCTCCAAAGTTTCTATCAAAATCGAGTTGTTTCGGAAGGTTCAGGTGGCTATGGGACCCACTTGTGATATGTCACCCAGCCTTAGGCCATATACACTTCTCAAGACACCTTGACACTTGGCTAATTCCACTTATTTTCTTCACTTTCTTCTTTTCCCTTTTCCTTATGCTGTCGATGCCACTTATAAGGAAATTCCACTATTTTTACATATTCTTCAAGCTTTTTCATCCATTAATAACTGATATAATTCACTTCTACATGTTAGGCATTGAATAAAAAAAGAATTGAGAGCAAATGATGAAGAAATAAATTAAGAAAAATCTTAAAAGGGTCAAAGGTTAGAAAATCCAACAAAGGAAAAATCAAAGTTTAAAGGTGAGTTTTCTTGGCTTTTTCATGATTTTTCTTAAGGGATTATGAGTTGCAAATGAGGGCCATGAAGTTAGAATTCTAATTTGTGGTGTGTGTCAATTTTGAGGAATTTTCAAGTGGAAATGGCTTGAAGATGGGGGCTATATTTGAAGGCATTTCTATGGACTTTTAAGGGCTTTAATTGGGTGAAATTTCATCTCTTCTGAGCTAAGTAAGTGAATTCAATCATTCACTTCATGCCATGTGAATTTTGGTGGGTTGTACTTGGAAATTGGATATGGAAATATAGGGTAGGTTGAGTGTAATGTATAGTTAAATGAAGGGATGGTGATACATAGTCTAACTACATGATGAATGAATGTCTTGGGTATTAATTTGATGAAGGAAAACATTGATGATATTAAAACTCAACATGGTGAAGAGGTACTTAGGGGTTTAGTGTATGCTTGTGTGAGTTTAAAGTAGCTTTAAAGTGATGATGATGGTTTTTACATTGAAATGTAATGTGAATGCTTTTGATTAGATTGTTTAATGTATGTTTGGTATAAACTTTATGAATGGC
>CANXYI010498678.1:0-11464 GCA_948208565.1 Hura crepitans
AATTGTTAGATAAAGTGTATATTACATAACTTGAATGTTTTACATCAAAATATGGCAATCAGGTCTGCAAGCTTTAAAGATCCATCTATGGAATGAAGCAAGCATCTAAGAGCTAAAACATCCATTTTGATAGGACAATCAAAGAGTTTGGTTTCTTGAAAAAAATGGATGAACCATATGTTTACAAGAAGGATAGTAGGAGTACAATCATTTTCCTTGTGTTGTATTTAGATGACATACTACTAATAGGAAATGATGTCTCTATCCTCAAGTCAGTCAAGATTTGGCTGAGTAAATAACTCTCTATAAAAGACATTTGAGGAGCAACTAACATCTTAGGGATCAAGATCTAGATAGATAACTCTAAAAGGTTGCTTAGTTTTTCATAGTTTACACATATACAAAAGATGCTAAAGATGTTTAGCATGGATCTCTCTAAGAAAGGTTATATTCTAATGTCACATTGGAAACACCTTTCTAAATCTATATCTCCCAAGGATAAGAGAGAAAGAGAGTATATGAGTAGGATCCCATATGCTTCAGCTATAGGATCAATCATGTATAGAATTTTATGTACAAAACCTGATATAACATTTGCTTTAAGCCCAATAAGCGGACTCTAATATATTTATGAGGAGAAATATTAGGTGGCTATGAAGAATATCCTGAAGTACTTGAGAAGGACTAAGAATCTATTCTTGATTTATAGAAAAAGAGATCTACAGGTTAGTGGATATATTAATGGCAGCTTTTAATTTGATAAGGATGACTGTAAATCTAAATTTTTATACATATACATTATGTATAGAAGAGTAGTTGTTTAGAAGAGTTCCAAATAGGATACAACTTTAGGCTATACCACTGAAGTCGAATACATAGCATCTTTAGATATAGTTAAGAAAGCTATTTGGATTAAGAAGTTTATTGCAAAACTTAGCCTGGTTCTAAGCATTGTTAATCCAATAACACTTTATTGTGATAACAATGGGGTTATAGCATAAGCTTATGAACTATTGTCTTATTAATGATTCAAACATGAACTTCAATGCTACCATCAGGTTAGAGAGATCATCAAAACATAGTTGACCCTTACACAAAGGCACTATCACAAGGAATGTTTGATCAACATAAAATTTTATAGGAATTAAGTACATAGGCGATTGGCTCTAGTACAACTGGGAGATTATTAGAAGTATGCCCTAGAGCTAATGTATTAGGTTAGTATTCATATACTTAAACCTTGTGATTTTGTACTATAAAGCATTTCTCTTCAGAGCATGCTACTTTTATATACTATGTATAATTGTTCGTAATGTCTTAAACAATGTTATTACGTTCTTAGTATATAATCACAATGCAGAGGAAATCATGAATTGTTCATTATGTGAGATTATTATTACATGTAAATGTGATATACCTACATATCCCTGATCATAGTATTAATTAGATGGGATATTGTTAATACTAAAAGAACAACATATGTTATAGTTCTTAATTAGATCAAGCAGCAGTTCTCATAAGCTGTAAGCATAGAGATGCTTAGTATTAACATATGGATGCTTACTTGGGAAGTAAGTACATTAGAGACCCAATATGAGATCTTGACATGGATACTTAATCTATGTTAGTTAAAGTATCTCATCATATCAATGGTCTAAGTATCCTTAGACATGAGATCACTAATTATCTTAAATATAAAGTGACATATTTTGACTCCAAAACTTTTACTTCGAATAAGAAGTATACATAGTGAGGTTCTAGGGTATGGCATAACATATTTGAAGATAGGGTAGTAATCAACAAAGGATTCACAACCCTAGATTACATTAAGACTTTACCTCAAAATTCTAATGAGTAACCTATATTCAGGAATCTCTGGCCGGAGCAAAGTGTCATGTGTGAATGGGAATTGCTAAGGACATTTTGGGAATAAAAGTGAAATTATTAGAAAAATATATTTAGGGCTTAATTAGACTTACTTAGTTAAGCTATGAGTTGACATAAGTCCATACTCAAAACTGCATGAGGTAAAAAAAGGTGAAAAGAGTTTATTGCATCATAATTGTATATAGATGCGTTAAGTCAAACCACTTGACTTGTTAGCACTTAGGTAGTCATGATGCATAAATAGATACCTCTCTTGACATATATACAAGTTATATATCAATTATTGAATTAATATTTATTTAATAAGATTGAATCTATAGAGTTCTAGTTAGAATAGGACTCTAATTCACTATGTACTACCAAACTATTCTAGAAACCCATAGGGTCACACATGTAAAAGGTGTATGAGGAAGGTTCAATTAGATTGAATATTCTAATGATATAAGATATCATTGAAGGATGAATTAGGAAGAAGAAATGAGAAAATTGGCTTAGAGCTCATTTCCAAATGAAAAGTCCAAAAAATAAGGTTTTTGGAAATTTAGGGTTTTTGGACTTAGGCCTTATTGAGTTTAATGTTGAATTGTTCTTGCAGCTAAATTTTGATTGCTACTTAAAATGTTTAAAAGGCTTTAAATCAAAATAATTGTTAATCCAAAATGGCCCTAATGAGTGCCACATAGGATTAATGAGTTACGGGGCTAAAGTAGATTGCATATATGCCCATTAAAAGGCCTATGAATATTGGACGAAAAGGGGCCCAATTGATAGGTCCATTCTAGTCTGATTTATGGTAGATTTTAGATGTCAATGTCTAACCTAAATAGTGTTTATTTATGATATAAAGAAGCTTTATTATAGCAACCACCATAAAGTATACATTATGCAATAAAAGTTTCGTATAGAATAATTAAACACACACGTTTTTCTTCTTCTTCCTTCATCCACTTGTAATTCCTACTAGCACCTAGAAATACAAGTTGATCTCTTTTGAAAACTTCTTGTGTGCATTACCTTGGAGGTGCTCCTTGAAGTGGTTCACTGTGGTTTGTGATAACTTAGTGAAAAGAGCTCACAGAAGGAACCTATAATCATCCTTCATTGTAAATCATAAAATGCACCTTAATTTAATCTTTAGGATGCATTTTATGATATCCAAGTCCATTATCATTGCCAGTTTCTCTTAAAATTATAATTTTTCCAATGTGTATGATGGAGAAAGACCAATAGAGGCATGATTGGGGAAATATGTGTTGATACATATGCATCAAGTGTTGATAACCCAATGATTGGTAGTTGCATAGATGCTTACCAGTTTTGTGAATGGTTAGGCATGTTAAACATACTCAGGGCTTTAACATCAACAAAAATGGATACCAACCCACTAAAAGAGCATCTAGTTGGCTTTCCTTAATTAATTTGTTAGGGCTATTGTTTCATAATAAAATAGTGGGATTTTAATGCGTAACTTTTTAAAATGTTAAAATTGTTACATACATATACACGATCATATTGTAACATGCTTTCATTCTTTACATGCAACAACACTATCATAATGTCTTCCAACATAAACTTGCAATCCATATCAAAGGCTAATAATCTTACTGGTTCTAATTATTTAGATTTGCTTATAAGCATCAAAATTAATTTGGGGAGTGAAAAGCTGGCTTGTATAATTGAGAAGCCAATACCTACCATCCTTGGATTATGCTTTTGTCATTGTTCAACAAGCATATCTCAAGCATATAGAGGACATAAATGTTGCATTATGCATTACGCTAGCATACATGTCCCCTAAGCTACATAAATAGGATGAGCATATGGATGCTCTAACAATTCTACTTCACCTCAAAGAGTTGTTTGAGGGGCAAAGTAGGACCAAGAGATTTGATATCTCAAAGGCCTTGTTCTATTGTAGGATGGTAGACTTTGACACAATTCACTTTGTCTATTCGTCGAACTGGAATGAGAGGCATTATACAATTGGTATCTAAACTCACTTGACACCCTATATTACTTATGACCCATATGATTAAAAATCTTTTTTTTTTTTTGCAAACATATCTTATAATACTACTCATGAAAATCTTTCTTAACAAGAAGTACATCATAGATACAGTATTAGGGATCATAAGGTTAAAAATTCTAGCAACATAATGATTGTTCGGTGATAGTAGACAAAGTATTAAATTATATAGAAGAGCACTTTTACATACTTAACAACATACAATCCAACTCTATAATCCCTCTAATCATCCCAATAAATATATCATTGTATCAATCAAGACAATACATGGGAAGCATAAGACATAACTTAAACAAGCAAACCATTTCTTTTAGTACCTCACTATACATTATAGACCAACATCATCAATAATACATAATCAATTCCATATATTTACAAACACATTGCACACATAAAAATTCATAAACATTTTTAATAAAATTATTGCCCTTATCCCTTAATAAAATACATATGAGTGAAATTCTACATTTTTAAACTAATGTTATACACATAAGCATTAATCACTTTTAATATAAATGAACTGGTAGTCTTACCCAAAACTCCTTGCACTTCATTAGCTTCCATAATCTTCATCATAATTCCTTGTAAAACCTACCCATTGTAAACAAAAAATATGCTAAGCTCTCGAGCTTAGTAGTGTATCCAACATAATATATATATATATATATATATATATATATATATATAAGAATACATATTATAATAATAATAATAATAATAATAATAATAATAATAATAATAATAATAATACTATCAATAATAAGCATACTTAAAGGTAAAATTAAAGCATGTAATTCAATATCACATTATATGTAATATCATAGAATAACCAGTATACCTAATGATTTATTTATGCCTAAGGTTAGCCTTAAGCTTTAATTTTTATTTAGCTAATTAATCTTGTTAACCATTTTATTTGGCTATAACTAGTAGATAACTCCCAAATCTGGGTATTTGGTATTGACCATAAAGGTCTCATACGATATGTAATGATCCAAATTTTAGACCTCACTATGGTTGTATCTACATAGGTGTGTGTAGTGGCCCTATAGAACTTATGGTAGCTACACTTGTATAGTTGTGCAATAGCCCTATGGACATCATGACAGCTGCATACATATAGTCAAGCAGTGGCACTATGGATCTCTTGGCAGCTACATCCATATAGTTGTGTAGTGGCCCTATGGACCTAATGACGACTGTATCCACTTAGCTGTGTAATGGCCTTATAGACCTCACAAGGTCAAATTTGATAATTATGCCATTTTTACCTTGTAATTCCCAATCATTTTAGTAATCATACATATATGCACATTCATCATTTTACATAAAATATCATATTTCTTACAATTTTTTCATTTTAAGCATATCACATTCTCATTATATGAATTCCACTCTTGTAATAAATAAACTATAACCTTACCAATCAAAATATCTGCCATTCAGCAATATTAAGACTACTATGCCAATATACATACACATAACCAAATACTATCTTTTACTCATCTTTTATCACCATATGTTCATGTTTATCCACCATGTTAACAAACAATTTATCATAATATGACATGTGTAGTCACATAATTGCATATATCTTACATAGCCATATTATTCAATATCATGCATTGCATTCGTTAATCATTTTAGGCAATACCATCACACATTGTATTATAGGATCATTATAAAAAACCTTGTCATATATATTAATTGTACTTTAATAATTCAACTACCTTATATTTCATTATGAACTTAGTTTATCCATACATTAGTTTTCAATAATTGAATCACAAATTAAACATTGGAAAATTTCCATTATTATACCAACATCCACACACTTGCATAATTTAGACATATGAATAATGTATTAAGATACACATTATATAATCTTTCTTTATGTCCTAAATCATAATCATATCACTTCCACTTAAATATACTTTTGACAGATAAATAAGAAGAAATATAGCACACACTTACCTATCACACTTTTTTTCATCATAACTTTATATATATATATACAAACATGCCTCATTATTTGTTTCCTTAAGTAAATATTATTTATTGTAACTTTTATAAAGGTAACATAACATATTACAAAATCTAAACAATTAGCCTTACATGTGTCAACATGTTTTTCTGATAATCCATAATAAGTATTTTTAATATTACATGTCCATATCAAAACACTTGTAACACCCCTCACTTGACCCAGTAGGCAAATTCAAATAAGGGATGCCATATTGTGACACCATTTACCTAAACCATTACTAGTCTGAATAAGAGATGAAATGAAAACCAACTTGTATCCTCATTATCATTATCTTTTTAAAACTCTTATCATATAAAAGGTACACATGTCACTTAAACTATCTCATCTAACAAAATTTTGGCAACATAACGACTACAATGTAACATGTCCCAAAATAAAACTTGCATAAAATAACACTTCTCTAATATTTTAGCCATTCTGAACCACTTGAACCCTTCTGGTCCTCATCTCAAATTAATATCTCAATTAAACACATAACATCATATAGTCTCATCCATACACAAACACATCATAACAACATAACCTATATAATATGTTTACATCCCATATATTATAACATAAAACTCTAGTCCTACATGCTTACATATGGGTGCCAACTATTAATGTTATTACATCACATTGTATAACAAAAATATACCAAAATACTTGATAAGATTTTCTTTGAAATGCACTATGCTACTACTATTATGGTTGTCTAAAGCTGGCTATCTATTACCTGCACTTCAAAAACACAATGTGCTAAGCATAAGGCATAGTGGTCTATTCAAGAAAATATGCTCATACACATATGCACACAAATACACACTTACCATATATTATCATGCAAATGTGTCACATCAATTGCACACACATTATGATGTACATTCACTTCCTTTATATGCCTAATTCACTATCATGTTGGAATCATATTATACTTCAATCAATTTTAGGTATACAAATTCTTAAATTCATTTTATAATGCATGTAATTACAATATCTTTACTTTCCAATTGAGTAGTCCATATCTGATAAATATAAATCCCAATACTAGACATCAAGATCATGATGCCACATTTTGGACATGACGACTATTACACCAACATAATAGTTATCACTAATTGTGTAGTGATCCTAATGAGCCTCCACGATAGCTACACCCACCTGGATACATGTTTAGTGGTTTTGACCGACCTACACCCGCATGAAATATCATGGCATGCCAACATATACTATAAATCACAATAATTTACAATATGTGTATGTGTGGTGACCCAAATGGACCGAATAGTGGTCATACCCATATGAACTTCATACCAATATATAATAGCTACTTATACCCTAGTTGACCAGTCAACCTATCTAGTAGGTTGTCTAACATATATGGGCTTGACATTTCTCATTAAACAATTTCGTGTCATAAGTTCATTTCCACTTGTCTCATTACCATAATAATAGATTTCCATTACTTCATTGTCAGTATTATGTTCACACAACAATCTCATTTGAGAGCTTACATACATTAATAATAATTAAAAATCTATTTTAATAAGCATTACTCTTATGTCACATTATAACTCGTATGTATCACATATATGCTCACATTATGCATAACACGCATACATATCCATTATGTGCCATAATTCCATCATAAAACATCTTTAATCCTTAAAAATTAATCTAATTTGATTATTTATGCAAATATATCACATTTATACCTTAAATACAAATAATGACCAAAATTACGAGTTTGCCCTATTTATTCCATATTACACTGCTGAATGTATAACTTGACCATACATCAATTTACTCCACTTTTAACCATTGTTATAACTTAATTAACATATTTTAAACATCATAATGCCATAAAACTAAATTTAGAATAACTTAAACCACTAAAGCTAACACTTTCATAATGGTTTACTAAGGTAAAAATACACAAACAAGAAATGTGTTCACATATTTTATTAAATACACTTATAGAGCTATTTACTAGTGTCTTAAATGTCACCTTACTATCTCCCTTTGCTTTTGGAATGCCCTTCTCCTTCTTTCTCTGGGTTCCATAATAGGTACATAATTAGAAAAATTGATAAAAAATTATACACAAATCAAAAACTAAAAATAACACATGTACTATGTTTTTGGGCATCCGTAACATCATATAAAAATAATAGAACCCAAAAATATGCTTAAATTTTCTTTTGATATTTCAAAATTTTAACTGAATTTCTCCTATTTTCCTTCAAAATAAAGCTTTTCAAAAGAAAAAATAAGGAGCATAAGAAACTAGACGCAATGAGAAATGCTTTGAGTATATTATTTGAGGGTTTCAGGTTGATTTTTGGTGTGTTTAAAGAAAAATGGGGGAGGGCCTCTCTCTTGTCTATGGCATTAGATTTTACATAGAGGGAGGAAGATGATGGGTGATCTTATATGGTGAATCCATATGTGCTCACCTTTTATATATTAAATGCACCAATGGTCATGATTTAATCAAATTTGATCCAACATTGCACATTTTTCCTTGTTTTTCTTTTAATCTTTATTAAATGATTCTTAATGTTTATGATCTCTAAAAATACTCTTAGGACACCAAAAATTATGGAATTTCATAACTAAAGGCCTCCACAAAGCTCATGCCAAATAGAACAAGGAAATACACTTAGTTTTTCAATCGAATGAATAATAAATTCAGTAAAAATAACTATCAATGTCAAAAAAATTATAATTCCTTCACCATTTGACTCATTAGAATTTTTAACCTTCAAGGCATGATATTTTCGAGTTAGTTTGAGCATATCCTGACCTTCTCACATCATAGCCCAAACTAAGGCCATATTCTAGTAAATATTAGTGTAAAATATTTTTCTAGTTCTGTCAAAATTTTTAATTCTTTTATTTTGGGCCTCATTTTACCTTTTAAAGTTTCATGTCCAGTACACCCCTATCTATGTCAACTTTGTGGCGGCTGTTACTTAATATCCCAAAACATAACCTAAGAAATATAATTTATAAGGCCAGGTTTATGGGTGTTACAACACTTTCATGTTATTTACACTAATCATGCATTGACTTGTGCCAAAAATCCATTTTTATTCTTTAATTCAACAAACTTGTTAAAGCATTAACATTACATTTTTCTAGCATTTTTCACACCACTTGTAATGCCCATAAATCTCAATTTCATGAATAGAACCCCCGAGGCATGAATAGTGTCTCCTAAGATACCGAGGCATAAAATGATGAAAATGAATTAATTAATAATTTTAGTAGAACCAATAAATCATTTTATACCAAGAACTAATGAATAGTTACATTAGTTGAGTTTAACCATGGATAGCTCTAAGATGTGCTCGGATGGACCTAAAAATACCATACCCTCAAGCTCAAAAACTCTAATAAGTCTATTGATGAAAGAATTTTAATATTCCAAAGTGGTTTGATATTTATTTGGAATTTCTTAATTATGCTTGTGAATAGTAACCCTAATTCCCAAGGGAGTTGTGACTTGAGATTTTAGAGGCCCCTTAATAGGCACTATCAAGAATTTTTGACACTAGAATCATGAGTTTTGGAGGTCTAGAGAAATTATTTTACATTTATAAAGTTTAAAAGAAAATCAAGTTAAAATAGGCCATTGAATCGACTTATGGCCTGATGTAAGTTGTCCAGTACTGAATATAAAAAAAGGCTAGCACATGTGGGAGTGCCACATGTGCCAAAATAACTCTCTTTCTTCCACCACCTCTAAAAAATGGACACCACATTCCATAGCCTCCCTCCCTTATTTTTCTTCTTTTTCTCTCTCCATACACACCAAAACCAAGCAGATATTTTTGTTATTTTTCACCTTTCTAGCCTCTTATAGAACTCTAAGTGACAAAATTGAGAAAAAAGGGCCAGAATGTGAGATATGCACAACAGGTGACTAGTACAATTTTCTTGTGCAAGGCTTTTAATCCTATTTTTATTTTTATTTTTATTTTTATTTAAGGTAGCCTTAAGTATTCTAAGAATAACCATGTAATTAGATTTTGATTTTGATCTATATAGTGTTTTTAAGAATTTCCTAAAACCTAATTATGTATATTTATAAGAAAAGAAGGAAATCTTGGTGAAGATGGGCAACCAATGGCCTAGAGTAGTGGAAAAAGAGTGTTTTGAGACCTCAGTTATGGGAATTTAATGTAATATATATGTGTTTGCATGTGTGTGCATGTATGTATGTATAAAAGTGTATATGGAAATGCAAGATTGTGTGTATGTGTGCATGTTAAGGCATAATACTTGTCCAAGTATGTTCGCATGTTTATAAAAAGCCCATGTGTATGATTAATGTGTGAGAAAAGCATGTGCATTTGTGTGATGTGGGAGTGGCCGAATGGGGTACATAGAGTATATATTAGTGTGCCTTTGTGTTTGGTAAGACTTGGTAATGTAATTAGGCTAAAACATGATCACACATTATAGTGGAAATGTACAAATGATAAAGGAAAATATTAGTTAGTAAAACATGTATCATATGACCTAAAATGGAGTCAAGTATGATAAATATACTTGAATGGCTAAATGACCATTTATGTTAATGAGAATGTAACTTGGTATGGATTATTTAATAGAGGTAAATTGGATAAAATAATGTAACTGTGTGTGTCATTGAATAATGGTAATAATAATCACATTGTGGTATGAGAAACATTGATAATAGTGATATGCTAGCTTGATGCCAAAGGAATGAATCTATGGTAACAATAACATGATGAAGTGAGGTCATAAAAATGAACAAATGAATTTTGACAAGTCATAAAGTGACTCTAACTGATGAATGTGTGAAAGTGAGAATATGTTCTTAATTGTGTTAAGTAAATGGCACTATAAGTGATGGTAAATGACCTAAAACTATGTAACTATAATTGGTAATTATAGATTAGCCTATATCAGTTAGACAAGCACTAGATTTGTTAATCGGTTAACTAGGGAATTAGCAATTACTACGGGTTTTGGTCCTCTTGGGCTATTGTCTAAGTACATGACATGGTAGGTGTAGCCACTGATGTTCTGATATTGAGCCATGAACACTCGGGTATTGAAAGGTCTATATGGACTGATCCTTACTTTCCCACCATGTTTATGTATTTAGGATGCCGTACAGGCCTGATCCCTACTATCCACTTGAGTTGATTGAAGATTGGGATTAAAGAGGTCCCACAAGGCTGATCCCTACTATCCTTGCTATTATTGTGAGGTCTACTACTACTGATCCCTACTACTCTAATTTGGGAGGTTCTTATGAATTAATTCCTGAAATTGGATGGATTTGGGTAGGTATAGCTATCAAGGTCCAAAATATGGGCCAATGTACAGACTGAATCCTGTTATCCAGTATTTGTAAGTGTAGTCTTTCTAGTATGGGCCTGAAATGGAATAATATAAGTAAAGAGAGACAATATTAATAATGGTAACTTGATGACATGTCTAGTTTTATCAAAATGAAGAAACATAACTCGATAACAAAAAAAAACTAT
>CANXYI010498697.1:0-10376 GCA_948208565.1 Hura crepitans
TATATATATATATATATATTAAATTGATTAGACCACTAAGCTATGAAGCTTAGGACATTATCTATTATGATGTGTAAGTTCTTAGATATTACGCATAAAGATTTGTTGGAAGAGAGAAATAAAGGTCTCGAAGTAATATGAAGTTATGTATTATATGTATTATAATCATGAGAAATGTTGTAATATTATAGTTTTGGGAAAATGAGTTATATATGTCTATCTTTGTAATTAGAAGCATATAAGGAAAGAAATATGTATTGAGAGATTTTGTTAATTCTTATGTGGTTTAGGCATAGTATATGTATGATGTGCGATGATATCTATATTTATGCTGACTATGGTTAAATTGTGGATGCATGTATATATGATGGATCTACGTATGTTTATGCTGATGGGTATGTTGGATCACATATAATTGAGGAATATTGATTATATTTTTTGAGGATTTAGGATAACCTGATAATGTACTTGAGTGATTAGAAGGATCATAGAGTTGAGGTGAGATGTTAGATGTTTTGTTCTATTACAGGTTATTATCCATGGATAGCTGTTATGATGCTAGATTTTTGACACAATGATCCCAAATATTATAACTATAATGGATAAGTTTTGTTTACCTTATGAGTTTTAAATTACATGGGACATAAATAAGGATGAAATGTTAATTAATTGTATGTCAGTTGTATGCCATTTCTTACTCGGGTTTGATGAACGGACTGGGTAAGTGGTGTCACATTTGATGGTATTAGAGCTCCAATTTAGGCATTCCTCGAAGTAAGAAAGTGTGAAAGGAACACAAAAGTTCCAAGGAGCTAAACCTTTATAAAGTGAATAGTTTGATGAAAAAGTTAAACCAATTAGTTCGTAGTATCAAAAAGGATATGGATGAAGTAAATTTCTATTACCTCAAAAAAAAGTAGAAGTAAAAGAAGGATTGCTATAAGATTGTCACATTATGATTTGAGATTTATTAATAATGGATATTTAAAAGAGAAAATCATGTTAAGACAAGTGATATCAGTAGTATATATGAGGATATCATGATGTTAAGGAATAAAAGGGACCTTTCGAGGTATCCATGGAAATTTATTAAAGGGTAAGTGATAATGCAATAGCTAGGAGTAAATAATGTTCAAGGATTTGAGAGTCAATACTCCTAGTGTAACTATCAATCCTTTATGATTTAAGGCCTTTTGATATTTATGCATGAGACATTGGGTTAGGTTATGTATCATATCATTGAGCATAAATAGAAAAGCATACATTATTACATTACATCATTATTATCCTTTGCTTCATCATATATACATAACCATAACATTTACATCATATGTGTTTTCTTGCCTAGATCGAGTAGGAAATTGACAAGATACATATATACAAGTGAACAAAATAAGATTGGATTGAATTAAATAAATGGAGGGATTATGATGGAGAAAGGATAGTATAAGTTATAGAAGAAGGTGGAGCCCTAAGATAAAGATGAAACTAGTTATATAGGGTTAAGTTTGATACATAATTATTATAAGGATCACATAGAGGGAAAATTAGCTGTCAAGAATCTATGTTGCAGAATGGCAATAGAAGTATGCTACTCTTCCCATGAAATATATGATTTGATAAACTATGGAAGTGTTAAATGTGTAATGTAATAATGAAGATTTTAAAGGACTGAGCATATTTGAAATATGGACCCCTACAAAAATCTTAAGAGGGGAAGTGATGAAAGTATGAACAAAAGATATCAGGAATGATTAGAAAAGGGGTAGGTTTAAGTAACAGATGACTAGAAAGGTCGCTTTAAGTTGAGCAAACATTAAGGAAGCTTGTATAGGACATTAGACTCTAACAAGCAAAATATATGTATCTTATTGGTATGCGGGTATACAAAATTATTCAACAATTTTATGAATGAAATTCCTTAAAGATGAAAGAACTATAACACTCAAAAACCACAACATAATGAATAGTGACACCCGAAGTTTGTGAATAGTGACTATCAAAACTTGATCTAGATTTTCTTACTAGTTAAAGGTTTAAGTCATAAATAAGTTATGAATACAATCTGGTATGCAAATAAGAATGTTTGAAAGTCTAATGATTGATAACGAGAAAGATTGTGAATAGTGAATCTTGAGGTCTTAATGAGTGACTCTAAGTATGGGAATGGGGTTTTTAACCCTATTGAACAAGAGTTTATGAGTTAAATAGTCTATATTTATAGTTTGGTGATTAAATGAGAACACTCAAATGGAAATCGAATGCTAACAAATGTATATATATATATATATAGTATCTCCCTAGGGTGAATAGTTTTTCCTAGGACTTGACTCATACTGATGTAATAAAATGATGGCATTAATTGTAAGACATTTTTGGGTAAAGTTTAAAAAGGAAAAAAGGTCATTAAGAATGTTAAAAATGAGAAAAATTAAAGATGGGGGAATAATGGGATACAAAGATAAAAGTTCGAGGGCCATTAGGATAAGGAGAAGAAAAGTTAGATTTTCCTATATAAGATAACTTGATAATTTATTTAAGGGGGAAAAGGATAAAAATCTATTGATCCTTTCCTCAAGATGCCTATAACTTCTTTTCTCTCTCCTTCACCATTTTTTTCTTCATTTCTTCACTTAAGCTTTGCAAATTTGGATTTTAGGCTTTAATTGCAAGGAGATTTATAATTTTTTGGTGGTAAAAGCTAGGATCAAGAGTTATTTTAGGTGTTTTGACAATTTCAGAGGCTTGATAAATGGTAACCCCAAATCAAGTAAGTGGTTTTTTCAAGTTTTTGTATATTTCTTGGGTATATTAAGATCCAAATAAGACTTTAATCAAGTTATTTTGATTATTGGAAGCATGTAACAATTGTTATGTATTTTTGCATGCTAAGTAATGAATAGTAACCAAGTTTAGAGAAAAGGTCTATTTATGGAGTTTAATAATTTTAGAGGTTTCTTTTATGTGCCAATAAGTGTTCTATAATGTTGATTTAGTGATTAAAGGTATATTATATTTTTTGTGACTTTTTTTTATTGTTGTTGAGGTTATGTTTAAGGAAGAAAGGGAAAAAATCAAGGGAAAAATGAAATTGAAGGCTTGAAGAGTCCATTAGGGAGTAAATAAACTTAAAGGTATATGTAATCAATTTAATATATATTGTGTGTGTGTGAAACCCTAAGTTAAAAGTGTGTATGTTTGTGTATGTAACTTGTGAATTATGTTGGATAATGATGTTTGATGCTTTAAAAATATGTTATGAGGTTGTATGAATATGAAATTGTGTGTGAATGGTGAGTAGTTAATAATATAGAGTATGGTTCATAGGTTGGCCAAATGGCCTCTCTTGTGTGTGCCTTGAATAGTTAAGTCTAATTATGTTATGTATAAATGTTTTGGCTTGTGATGATGTTAAATTAGTGTGATGAAGTTATAATAATGTATGAAGTTGTGTTGATATAAGAGAATGGTAAATTTTGAGTATGATTCAGGTTATAGATAAAAGATTCCTTTTTACATGCTTTGAATGTATTTAATGTAATGATTTAAAGAATGCCAAATGATCTTATTTTGGTTGAATCATATGTAGCTTGTAACGTAAAGAAATAGTTTATAAAGATGGTTTAAAGTATGCTTGATAGTTGTGTGACTTGTGAAGTGTAGTGTGAATAATGCATGTAAAGTTAGATAAATGTTTAGGTTATGTGTTGTTGTTGGTTGAAGGGTTAAAAATGGGTAACATGATAGTTTTTAACATGTTTAGAATAAAAAATGATGCTATATAGAATCAAGCTCTTACATGTAATTGACTATGTAAATACTATACATATGGATATGGTTGTGTGTCTAGCATGTGTGTGTTAATGTTTAATGTTCCATGTAAAGCATTTTTGTGACACCCTTTACCCAATCTGATAGTTGGATCTGAATGAGAGAATGACACATTGTGACACCTTCTACTTAAACCATTGCCAATCTAAAGAAGAGATGGCATGTTAACAAGTTTAACCATTATCTTTCTTTTACCCGATTGTATGTTAATGTCATGAGCATCCACGGCTCATCTAGGTCCTTTAGACCTACTAACATTATCCATCAACACACAAAATATGATTAGTCATATCTCAATTGATATATATATTATAGTCATAGTATCATAATATCTCAGTCGCACATAATACACTAACCATGTACTATTAATGTCTATTAATTTAGATTACACAACTAGTGTATTTGATAAACTATACATACACAGTACTATACTAGACCCACACCTTATGTATATACATATGAATGCCGCTAACTATATCTACATCACACAAGAAGATACATGAATTATACCAACTGAAAAGTTAATTGAGTTGCACGGCTATTTTGAGGCTGGATCTGAAGCTGAACCTATCTATAACCTACGCATTAAGAAAACACAATGCACTAAGTATAATGCTTAGTGGTGTATTTAATAAAATATGCACACTAATATCAAAGCACTCATGGCACACATGCATGCCTATGTTAATCAGATTATATAGTATTTGTACATTCATCCATATCTATTTTTATTATTCAGGAGTCATTTTAAGTCGTGGTACAATTATAGTTTATGTGTACTCCTAAAGTTCTATGTACTTAACTCTTTTATGATACATACCTATAATAAGTTCTTATGTGTAATTCTAGCTAGTTCTTTCCATGTTTATATTCAAGTATTAACTTAATTAACTAGTTAATGAGGCTAATTATCATATCAATAAAAAATTGGTTTATGTTTACTAAGTTGTCAATCTATAATGCTCTATTTATTTACTTTATAATTATGTATCTCACTTATGTCATTTACTCTTTTAATATTGCTTACCCCGCCTAAGATTTCATATGTCATTGTAGTTTAATTCTTTCATATTCACATGCCATTATTAAGTATATGTTTGTTAAATTATAGTGCTTTTGTTAAGTATTCCAATTTGTTTATTTTATTAATCTGTAATAAGTTATTGGTCTGTTCCATATCTTTTCATTATATTTCTATTATGTCCACATTTAGCCTATATCTAGAAGACATACATCTAAATATTGGATATCAAAATCATGTTGTGTAATGGTCCACAATTTGGAACTCCATGTTGCTGCACCAGTGATAACATGTAAAGGTCCAACTAATCCTCGCACTGGCTGTACCCATTTAAGATTATGTGTGGTGGTTTTATCAGACCTCTTCGCGGCTGCACACACATAAAGTAATCAAATCATATATAAGAGATCAATATGGCTAATATATAGGTATACAGTCCCGATAGCTATACCCACATAAGTATGTTTGTAGTGGTTTTATTAGATCTCCTTGCAGTTGCACCTATATGAAATGTGATCAACTATAAACAAGAACTAATATCATCAATATCACTGACACCAAAGTGTCTCATCAATATCAATGACACTAAAGTGTCCTAGCAGTTGCTATATCCCCTAAATGACCGATCAACCTATATAGTAGGCTATCTAACATATATGTATAATTATCTTTCTATTTTCATCATTCGTTATTTACAAAGTACATATTCCCAATCTTATACTTGAATTGAAGCACATATTTACTTAAAAATGCTTGCCAACACTTCTTTACACATTTTATATTATGAGTCTCATTATATACATTACTGTTTTAAATCATAATAGTCATGTTACCATTTTTTTACACATATTGTCATCTGTCACTTACCCTACACATGTAATCCATTAACATTAATATATCATTACTTATTATCACTAATACATATGTACATACACACATTATTCATTACATATGTTATGATATATACATACACATTTCTTGCATTACACATTCATCGTTTCATGCAATCATCAATGCATATTCTTGATATGAGGTGCGGTCATCCATTCTAAACCATTATATTACAATTTTCATCCATTATACAATAATTTAGCAAATTCCCATTATGTCCCTAAAGTTCCATATTACATTGACTATTTTCAATCTTCCGTATTTATCTTGTTTTTCCTCTATAATTCATTCAGCTAAGTTCATTAACATATATTGAACACAAAAATACTCTTGGAACAAATTGTAGGGTTATCCTAACCCCTAAGTGCATGAAACCCTAAATGCACACTTTTATGAAATTCTCACAACTTATAGTTAAATGCATATATTTTATTGAATACACATACAAAGGTGTTATAAGACATCCTGAGATCTATTTCACAACTTTTCCTTTGCTCTATTCTCCTTCCCTTTTATGTTCTCTAATTTCCATTATAGGTCACAAATTAGAAAAATTGATAGAAAAATATGTACACATCTAAATTGAAAAATAAAACCATAACCATGAACTAAAGTGTCTCTAGTTACCTAAAAAAATAATCGAGAGTTGATTCGGGGGTCGATTCAGTTTAGTTATTCAAAACCCTAAACTTTAAATTCTCTAATTTCTCTTTAAAACCTATATTACTCATGAAATTAAGGCTAGAATTAGACTCGAGACATCGTCAGGATCTATTTCCATATAAAATTAAAAGGTTTTTAGGGAATATTAGGTGAGAAAGGAAGAAAAGAATAGAGGGGAGAGAAAAAGGGAGGGTGGCATCAGCCTTAGGGAGTGGAGGAAGATGGGTGTATTTAGTTATGGTACACTTGGACACACACAATTCCCTTTTATATTAAGATGTTGGATGGTCCCGATCCTACCATGTGGCGATTTGATGGCCCAGATTAACCCTATGTACATTTTAAACTTAAAAAATGTAAATAAATTTTAGAGGTCTCCAAAAATCATGCTTTTACTGCAAAAAATTAATGATTTGCTTAATTAAGGGACAACTAAAATCTCAAGCCCAAACTCAAAAGAGAATTAGGTTAATAATTAACTCATGTAATTAAGAAATTTTGATTAAATATCAATCAACATTAGAAAATTCCAATTTCACTACCATTGAACTATTTTGAATTTTTGACCTTCAAGGTATTCTACTTTCAGGTTAGTTCGAGCACATCTCCAGCATTTCTTGGCACGATGCAAACTAAGGTCACTATTCACTAGATATGAACATAGAATAATTTATTGGTTCAATGAAAAGTGCTAATTACTTTATTTCCATCATTGTTTAATCCATCCAAGTTTTATAACTAGTATTCCCCTTTAGCCTTTTTAGTGCGACCCAGTTACCCAGGAGACACTATTTATGTCCCGAGAAGTACTATTCATGAAATCGAGATTTTTGGCATTAAAATTCCTTCCCCTCTTAAGAAATTTTATCCTTGAAATTTACCTAGTTCAAACAGCTATAAATATTGCTCTCTCATCTGCTATTCACTTTCCTATCTTGCCTCTTGTGAACTGTGGTGCCTTCATAACACCTTTATTAATGGCATTATTTTATTGTGTAGCTTTTTTACTTCTTAAGATAAAATCTGGATTAGTTCTTCTTCATATGATAGATCTAGATGTACCTATATTTCCTCTGTTGAGAGTACGTGTGACAAGTCTAATTTATATTTTCTTAGAATTGACATATGGAATACATCATGAATTTATTGTAATTCTAAAGGCAATGCTAGTCTATATGCTTTTGGTCCAATGCATTCAATCACCTTATATACCCCAATGAAGTTAGAGCTTAATTTGCCTTTCTTTGTAAATCAGTGTATCTTCTTCCATGGCGATACCTTTAGAAAGACTTTGTCTCTGACTTCATATTCAATAGGCTTTCTCTTTAAAACAACATAAGACTTTTATCTATCTATTGCTACTTTTAGCCTATCTCTAATGACTCTAACTTTTTCCTCTGCATCTCTAATCAAATCTACCCCTATGAGATTAGTTTCTCCTAATTTTGTATAGTACAACAAGGTTCTACATTTTCCCCCATATAGTGCCTCATAAGGTGCCATTCTTAAATTTGCTTGGTGGTTATTATCGTATGCAAACTTTGCCAATGACAGGTACTTATCCTAATTGCCTTCGAATTCAATAGCAAAACTTCTCAACATGTCCTCTATTACCTAGATCACTTGTTCTAATTAGCCATCTATCTATGGGTGAAATGCTATACTAAAGGTAAGTTGAGTACCTAACGCATTATGTAGCTTTTTTTAAAATCTAGAAGTGAACCTTGGGTCCTGATATGAGATAATGGATGTTGGAAATCCATTTAGTCTGACAATCTCATCACTATATAATTGTGCAAGTTTCTCTAATGAGTAAATAATCCTTATTGGGGTGATATTGCATCTTGGTCAACCTGTCTACAATTACCCATATTGCATCATATTTGCTTTTTTGTCATGGCCAGCCTTGTTATGAAATCCATGGTAACTCTTTCCTATTTCCAATCTAGTTTTGCTATAGGGTGGAGCAATCTAGAAAGAACCTGGTGTTTATCATTCACTTTTTGATAGGTGAGGCATCTAATTATGTATTTAGTTATGTCACTTTTTATTATTGGCCACCCATAGTAGGGTATCAGGTCTTAGTACATCTTTATGCTCCCAAGATGTATAGTGTAAGGGGAATTATACACCTCTAACAACATTTACCTCTTGATGTCTTCTTTATCAGGTAAACATAGCTTATCAGTGTAATACAAACATCTTTCTACTTATATTTTATGTTCAGTAGGCTTCCCTCTTTGATCAAACTCATTATGTGTAGCAACTGATCATCATCTTGTTATGCTTTCTTCACATGTTGCATCAAGTTAAGCTTTACCTGTAGTTTAGCTAGCAAAGCCCCATTTTCTTGGCACTGTAACTGGGCATTCATTACCTATAGGTTGCTTAAGAGCTTTCAGCTTAAGTCATCTACCACTATATTTGCTTCACCAGGATGGTAGTCAATCAGGCAATCATAATCTTTAATTTATTCTATCCATCTATGTTGCCTCAAATTCAACACTTTTTAGGTAGGTACATATTTTAGGCTTTTTATGATATATGTAGACATAATACCTTTCACCATATAGGTAATGCCTCCATATTTTTAAGGCAAGGATGATTACTGCTAACTCTAGATCATGAGTAGGATAATTCCTCTCATTTGGCTTTAGCTATTTGGATGCATAGGCCATCACCTTACCATCTTACATTAGCACATATCCAAGCTCGTTATGTGAGGCATCACTATAAATAACAAACTCCTTTTTGGTTTCGGTTATGTAAGAATTGGTGCTTCTATTAACATAGCCTTTAACTTGTCAAACTCTCCTAGTATTTTCAATCTTAGACAAATTTCACATGCTTTCTCAGAACAATCATTAAGAATCTCATGACAAATTGTTTGTAAGATCTAGCTAACCCTAAAAAGCTTTTGATCTCTATCACATTCTTTGGGAGTTTCCATTCTAGCATGACTTTAATTTTATTAGGGTTTACCATAATTCATTCATATGATGCTATGTGTCCTAGAAATGCTACTTCGTTTAGCCAAAATTCACACTTGTTTAACTTAGCATGCCACTGCTTCTTTCACTTAGTATCTATGATACTAGCCAAAGGTGTTGTTCTCTAGTTTTGGAACACACTAGAATGTCATTAATGAATACCACAATAAACTGGTCTAGGTAAAGTTGGAATATTTGATTCAATAGGTTTATGGATGTTGTAGAGGCATTGGTTAGCCCAAATAGCATCACTAAAAATTCATAATGTCCATACCTAATATGAATGGCTATCTTTGAAGTGTCATATTTTTTTTTATTTTGAGCTGATGGTACCTAGATCTGAAGTTATTTTTTAAAAAAAAAAACTCAACCCTTTTAATTGGTCAAATAGATTATCAATTCTAGGTAATGGTTATTTATTCTTGATAGTCACCTTGTTAAGTTGTCTATAATCTATGCATAGCTGTAGTGAGCCACCTTTCTTATTTACAAATAACATGGGTGCTCCCTAGTGTGAGACAATAGGTCTGATAAACCCTTTATCTAACAGCTTCTATAACTTTGCTTTCAATTCTTTCAACTCTATAGGAGCCATTCTATAAGGAGTTATTAATGTAACTCTAACTATCTATAATGTACTAGGGCATTATGTCTAGGTAGCCACCCCTTTCCTAATATGGCATCAAGTTCATAGAAGGATAATTCAAGCAAGTTAGCAGGAAAAACATATCTCTAGACATCTTTTTACTGTCACAAGTTATCTTATGGAGTTACTGAACATGATTTCAACATTTAGAGGTTCTAACTGATGGCTTTTATCCTATGCTATCGTGATGCATATGTAGGAGCATATGGACTCTGGGTCTACCAATATTAGAATAAATAAATCAAGAAGTGAAACATACCAACAATAATATTTGTAGACTCTATATTCTCTTAAGCTCAAATTAGGTACTGATGAGCTAGAGCTCTATCTTTAG
>CANXYI010498897.1:0-11123 GCA_948208565.1 Hura crepitans
TTCTATGTTGTGATCTTTAGATTGATGAGACCTATGAGTCCATGTTATGATTTTTAGATCGATGAGACCTACGGGTCCACGTTACGATTTATGGATTGATATGGCCTTCGGACCCAGTAATCCCATTATCTAGTTTATGGATAGTTGTCTTTTAGGTATAGCATATGTTAAGAAAATATAAAATGAACTACTCAAGATATTTGGTAAGTTACTTAAATGTATGTAAACAAGCTATGTTTGTGTGACTTTTATGCATGATAAAGATATGATTCTTTTGAAGTATGTATAATGAAATCTTCCTTCGCTTATTGGTATGTTTTATATGATTTCGTATATTATGTTATATTTTACTATGATATGCAATGATCATAATCATGATGTGCATGCTCATGTTTACATGATTATATATTAAGATGAATACACCACTAAGCAAAAGCTTAGTGCATCGTCCTATTTTTGCAATGTGTAAGTAAAAGCTACAGATTTGAGTTAAAGCCTTGGTACCACAAGAGATCAAAAAACTACCTTTTGGGGTATTTTGATTTCTTTTGTATAATTTTGGGTGATGTAATTAGTAAGAGAGCACTCACATGTATATATGGGATTAGGCCTAATTTGTAATCTATTACAATGTTTTGTAAAACTTATTCAAAAGATGTTTTACTTCTTTCTTTCTTTTAAAGCTTTCATAAGATTACATAACTTGTATGATATCTCTTTCTTATGCATACTTGTGGAATGCTTCATTATGTTGAGATTTGGAGGGTTAGATAAACCTAGGTGATGTTGGAATGTGTTGAGAATTTATAAAAGTATTGATTTTTGCGAGGTTAATATTTGGGATAGTGTCCCGGTATAGCCGTTATGCTACCGGATTTTCAACTAAGGGACCCTATTAGTATACTCAAAAATGGTTTTCTATAATTCATGTTTTCATCATATTAAATATGTGAAGTATGTTTTAATAAGAAGAAAGGCTTTAAATTCTTTTATAGGATTTCATATATTGTATTTAAGATATCGATAATGTGTCACTCTTTATTCAAGTCTGATGTACGAAATAGGTAAAGGGTGTCACAATTATGGAATAAAGCATTATAAGTCCTCTCCCTATAGGCCATAAGAAAATGGTGTAATAAAAACCAATAAAAACATTAAGAAAATATTGTATAAAATGATGGTCATTTATAAGGATTGGGCAGAGATGTTGCCTTTCAAAATTTAGGGTTATAGAACAATGGCCAGAACTTTAATCAACATAACACCATACTCATTAATGTATGGAATAGAAGCAGTATTGCTGATTGAGATAGGAGGTCCATTTTTAAGGGTGGTTCTAGAAGCAAAAATTTCAAAAACTAAATGGTCATGTGCAAGATACAAATAGTAATGCTGGTAGATGAGAAGTAAATGAAAGCCCTATGTCACATGCAACTATATTAAAAAAGATTGCCTAAGCATATAACAAAAAAGTAAAACCATGCTCAATCTAGGAATATAATCTTCTATTAAAACAAACTAAATTATTATTAATTGATCCTAGAGGAAAGTTGAAGCTCAATTTGGAAGGCCCATACCTAGTTAAAAAGCTATTAAGGCATAGAGGTGTCAAGATATTAGACTTGGAATGCAAAGAGTTTTTAGGACATATGAGCATGGATAGTCTTAAAAAGTATTTCTATTAAAAAAAAGGAAGAAGAAAAAGATATTTGATCCACTAAGTTAAAAATGCAAAAAGAGCTTAGGTATAAGTTAGGACACCCCGATGAGGTGAAACCCAAAAAAGGCACTTCAACTAAAATGTAAGGGCATTAAGGGAAAATGTTCAACCAAAAAAACCAAAAATGTTAAACTAAGAAAACCTATAAAGGTTGTTTCATAATGAC
Source organism: Hura crepitans (assembly GCA_948208565.1). Taxonomy (NCBI): domain Eukaryota; kingdom Viridiplantae; phylum Streptophyta; class Magnoliopsida; order Malpighiales; family Euphorbiaceae; genus Hura; species Hura crepitans. Next base: position 1,887 of record CANXYI010498897.1, read on the forward strand.
AATAATATTAAGGATAGTTAATATATACATAAGATTAAATGAGTCAAGTTATGATTCCAAAAATGTTATGTTATAATTATCATTTCACATAATTACTTTCTAATGAGAAATAATATGGAAGTTAGTAAATTCTAGCTATGTACAAAGTTTCTTTCTAGATGTAAAAGATGTAACTCATGCTTTCTCTTTAATGATAGTGTTCCTTTATCTCTCAAAGAACTTATAATCCAATTGTTGTAATTTCTATATGTACTTATATCACTAGTCTTAGAATCAAGCACATTCTTTAGTATAAGGCAATGTTACCACAAGTCATGAAAAGAGCACAAAAAGTGTCAAGTCAAATCTCCACATGAAAACCTAATGATTTAGATGGAACTCTCTAATTCAATCCAAAATTCCTTTAAACTTGATGACGGATATAGAAAGTAGCATGTCTCAAGATAATAAATAAAACACAACCAGAATGACAAGATAAGGAAAAGTTGGTAATCTATCATTAAGGGCACATCGACTTGATTTCATGTGCAGTGGTGGCTCTAAGCAACATAACCCACTATTCCTTAAAGTTAAACCTCCTCTTAATTTTCCTAAAAATGGTGATTAAGCATATAAAAAAGAATCCAAAGTTCCTTAGGTGGTTCTAACAATAATTTTAGCTTCTCTTGCAACCATATCTAAAAAAGGCTATTAGGTTGGAAAATCCATTTTACACTACCTAAGCAAAAGTTAGGCATAACTCGCTAGTATAAGAATCTTTACCAGTGCTCTAAGTAGAATTAGGTAAAAGAGATTGCTAATGCGGTACACTAGGCAAAAATTAGGGTAAAATAGCCCGCTATTGTAAAATCCCTTATGGGCATACTAAGAAAAATTTAGGGTAAAAAGTCTGCTAGAAGGAAAACTAAAAAAGCTATCTAAGAAAAATTAGGAGAATAAAAAAATAATAAAATATTATAAATGTAAAATAAAAGGGCTTTAGTCATGAATCTAGAATCTTTCATCTTCAGAGTATATATCCTTCTAATGGTTTCAATAAGAATGAGATAGAATGGGTTACCTCCTAACAAAATGCCATCTAATACTTGAAATATCTTATAATCACATGAGTTATCTTCATTTATTATTATTAGTAAATCTCCTAAAATACATAAGAGGATGCATTTGGCCCATTCTAGAGATATGGGAGCAAGGTGGCTAGTAAACTCCAAGATAACTTCCAATGAGATGGACCTATTCCAAGAATGAGCTTTTGAACTATTGAGGGTGACACTTCCAAAGCAAGGACTACATCTAAAAGTAATAGTCTTCAAAAGATAGAAGGATGATAAAGGTGTTTATGAAAAGACGAAAATTCATGATAGCAACAAACTCCTCAAGATTGAGGGCAATTTCTTGGTTATTGAGGTTGAAACATGGAAAATTAGTACCAATAATGTATAGTAGCTAAGAAGAAATTGAAATCCATCTTCACTTTCTTCATAAATTTGATAGTAGAAAAGGGGCAAGAATTTTGAAATCCCATATTGCCTTAGAATTAAGAATTTGGGAAAACTGATAAGTAAAGGAAGGAATCATAATGGACTATGCACAAATACGCCAAGCAAAGGGTTATTTATAGGCTTGGACCAACATAATCCTATTCTATAAGGATTTAGTAATTCTAAACACTCTACAAGGTCCATACATACCTATAATATAAAAAATGGATATCAAAGTCTGCATGGACCTTTTAGGCACATATTCATATGGACCTTTCACACTCTTGTCTGCATGGACTTACTACACAAATATAGCTCAATGGACCAATCCCAAAGTACTCCATATAAACTTATGATAATAGGATTTAGAATATTATAAAATATTTTATAACTATTCTTTGCACATATTTGAAAACAATCATGATCATTCATGGGAATGTATTAACAAAGTTTTACAAATTTCAAAAGTTGAAAAATATATTATTCTATAAGTATATGTATAAGAAGGGGGCATATAAAATAATACTAATGAGAATTAGTCTTCACTCCTCTTCTTTTTCACTCTCTATGTTCTCATCGTCTATTGAGAGTACTAACTTTTTAGCCATCTTGAAGGTCTTCACATTCCTCTTAAATGCCCATAAAGATGCCACTCTCCTCACAAGTTCATTCTACAAAGAATAAGTGATCAATGCATTAAAACATACTTGTATTTCATAAACATCACTGCATATTATTTTAATAAGTGTTATAGGAAACTCAATGAAAGTGCACAAAGTCTTATCTATCATGGCTTGCTTAAAGGCTTCTACCACTCATGCAATCCTCTTTACTCAAGCTCTTTGATCCTATTTAATAAATAATAGGCCATATTAGAATATTAATCAAGTAATAAAAATAAAGATAATTAAAATCAAAAATTATAGTGTAGTGTTAGCAAGATCAAAAGATATTGGCCAGATATCCTCAACTCATAGGCAAACAAACCCGAGCTTGTTGTGTTGATCGTGTCTGATATAGTTTAGCTCTGAGACATCTATTAATGTCCCAACCATTTCACCTAGTGTAAGACTACAGTCAGTAGTTACTATGAAGCTATGGCAATGACCTTTACCAGTAAATGGAAAAGCACATGCACTAGGAGTGGGTATAAACCTCAGGCCAAAAGGTCGGCTACTAAAGGTAGAAGCACTTTTTCTCCTCTTTTTTTATGAAGAGGAAGGCCCAACCTCAAAGATAAGAGTAGAAGCCTACAAAACAAATGAAATTAAGTTAAAATTGTAAGAGAATATAGAATTGCAAGATCTTAGAATCAGATGATACTTGTATAGAAGGCCTAAGGGTGTAGGGTACTTATGGCAACAGATAAGCAATGGCCTAAGTAGCATAGTCACTACCATTTATCACTAAAAACACATCACTAGAATGTCCAACAAATACTTTGAATGAATTACAGATCATTAATACGCCTCCCAAATAATGTTATATTAGAAGGAATCTATGGCATGTGTCTAGCAGCTGGTCCCATGTGCTAGCTCAATACTCGATCCACAAGATACCAAGAATAAGCCTTAAGAGTGGTTAAAAGAACTCTTTGAGAATAAAACTCTTGAATATAGCTTAAGGAAGGAGATAAATCTTCTTGTATGAATCCCTATAAAGCCAAATCAACCTCCATCAGAAGAAACTAGGTAAATACCCATTCAAAATTCTAAAAATTGACTGCTTAACTCTGTGAATTTCATTTTTTGTAGATTTACTTACATTGTTCTAAGCATGGCTACTCAGATATTATCAATGTTGTAACAAAATGGTGTATGCCATATACCCACCATAGGATACACCTACCTATCCATCATAGAGTAATGCCTAAGTATATCTAACTTCATGGGTGAGCTAACAAATGTTGCACATATGCCCAAACCTATGAACAAAATATGCAAGTCAGATATTGAATCCCTTATATGGAGAACAAAAGAAAGAATAAGTTTATGTGCTTATCAAAACTCTAAAAACAAAGCCCTAGATGAATCTATATCTCTTTTGGGTCGAAATAACCATATTTAGACTTCTATACATCCACCCAAGGGATGAGGAGCACTAGTTCTAAACTCTTATTTCTTCAATCTTCTCTGAATTAGAAACAAAGCTCTAGCTGATGTTATCATTGGCAATAGCAAAAAGAGTGATGCCTAGAAGATAAAGGATGAAAGAAAAGGCATACTGATCAATCTTAAGCTGAGCTGTAGAGGGCTACATCAATCCATCTCTCATGTTAGTCTATACAGCATATAATCCTGGATCGATCATATAAAATAAAGCGGAGTAAGTCCTCGATCTCCTGAACTTACAACATGGAAATAATAAGCATCAAATGTAATAGACTATTCAAAATAAGGCACACTAGTGATAAAGGCCCAACCAAATGGTGTGACAATTATTTTATCGAATAGAAGATGAAAGGTGCGAGTTGTGTCTATCCATCGATCTAAAAGAGCTCTCAACACCTCTAAATCCCTCTACAAATTGCCACAAACAAAGTGGCTGATAAAAATCTAAAAGCTTGACAACTTAACATGATCTTTGACTAACAGAGGCATGATAGCAAACCACTATTGAGAGCCAAACAATATCCCTCCACATTTTACCTAGGTCTACATAAGAATGAAAGAGGTAAGTATTTATATTATACATAAAATCTCATAAAACTAACATATGATTTATTTTTGCAATTTTTAAGACTTAAAAAAGTCAGCACATACTAACTTAGTAAAAATAGAGTCTGCACAAACTAACTATAAAAGAAAGAACAATAAAGTCCACATAGACTGTACACCTAGCCAAGTACATATAGACGACACAAAATTCATAGAAAAGGAAAAAATGACACCAAAAATCAATTTTAAACACATCTAAGTCTACATAGACATAGAAGTTAACATAAAAAGTCCATGCATACCATATTAAATCACAACTAGAGTTTACACGAACCATCATAATACAGCAAACTCAAAAAAGAATAAATAAGTACAAACATTATTTTGGATTATTTTCCTATATTAAAGTCTACAAGGACTTAATATTGTCTGAGTCCTAAGGTCTACATGGACCTTCTAACCTAATAGCTTTAGTCTGTATAAACTTATTGCTCTAGAAGAAGCAAAAATCATAGAAATCACAAATTTAGCCCACTTGACCATAAAAATTTTCCAATAAACTACACGTAAAGAAGTTTAGGGATTGAGGATTACTTAGAGGCATGCTTTCAAGCATACATGGGACCCTAAGTCTATAAAAATTGGAGTTTCATCTTTGAAGTATACTTTATTCATTAAAGGAATAAATTTTGATTAGTTAATCATCATTGAATAGATGAAACAATTGAGAATGGCCATTTCCTTATTTATCAGAGTCATCAAAGATGCTAAAAATTCATATGGCAATAGCAACAAAATGGGTGAATAAACTTCACAAGTCATCAAAATCACCTTATTGGTGGAAGGATTTGAAAAGGAAGCTATGTCAAGAACCATTATGATTGGAAAATGGTATAGGTCAAAAGTTTGAGAGGAAATCAGAAAAAGAATAGAAAAGTGAAAGTGATGAAAGAAAAAAGGAGAAGGAAAGTCGTTAAAATTCTAAAACTGACTTTAAATGTCATTATCTCACCATGAGGTCTGTACGAACTTTAAATGTCATTATCTCACCATAAGGTCCATGTGGACTTAGTTAAGGCAAACTTACTCCTTATGGGTCAGCATGGACTAACAAAAGCAGAAAGGTCATTTTAAGTCTATACGAACTTTATTTGTTAAAGGACTCATTCTTTTCTTCCCTTTTTGTCACCCTTTATCAATCAAAAACACATACAATTCTAAATTTTGGTCATGCCACCTCTCCTTCAACCTTGCTATCTTTAAAACTACTTTGATCAAATTTATTCAATTGGTTTTTATTTATTTTTTAGTTAATAAAAATCAATTCAACCATTGTTTTAGGTCAATCAACATTTGATTCAGCCTCTTTTATCATAATAATAATTTTTTTATGATCAGCAAAACATTTATTCAACTTGGAATGAATGTTTTCATATTTTTTGACATTCATTCTTATTGCTTTTGGTCAAATGACCTAAAAATTCAACCTTAAAGGTTAGCTTGTTAGTTTTATCTCAAATTCCTTCAACAAACATAGTGTAACTATCCAAATTCACCATTAGAGTTCATCATTACAATGTAATTTTGCTTTCAATGTTATCATACAATGATTTAGCCTTGAAGGCTAATTATTGAAAATGTGAAACATTGTAGCCAATTTTAATGTCTTTCCTACCTAATAAATCAATATGAAACTTAGAAAAGGGAATGGAACTAAAGATCATCACAGCATGATTCAATATTAGCAATAAATCATGAAGTGTACTTGTTTCAAACATGACAAAATGATTAAATCCATCACGATTCAACCATGCCTGCTAATCAAAAAGCTCATATCTTTTTCTTTCACTTTTTATCCAACTATATGTTTTATTGTGATTCAACCCTAAAAGGAAATCAATAATTAGAAAATTATGTTACAAGTATAATTTGGCTATAGTAAATTGTCCAGTATATAGTTTCAAACAACAATTCACCACCTATGGCCAATCCACCACCATTAGGATTTAGGCTCACAAGTTAATTTACCACCTTTGATTCAACCTCAAGCCAATTTGCTAATAGGATTTAGCCTCACAAGCTAATCTATCGCCATAAGGATTCTAGCCTCACAAGTTAATCCATCACCTTAGGTTTAGCCTCATAAGCCAATCCGATATCAATTAAGTTTTAACTCCTTCTACCTAATCAAACCTCGTCAATCATATAAAACTTTGGTTAAAAACTCCTTTAAGTTAATCAATCAAACCACATCGGCCACATAGCCTTCACCTTATTTGGTAGACCAAGTAAGTATTTCTTATTGAGTTACTTTGATATACACTATTACTTTTGCATTTCATAGCACAAACCAAAGTGGGGGCAACTATAAGCACCCTAGTTTTAAGCTTGTGATAATACCTAGAGACAGGCTAAAGAAACAAGATAAAAAAGCCTAAAACCTTGTCCATACAAACTAAAAGGATAGTTGGTATGCACGAACTTGCTATCCCAAGTTCCATACATAATAGTAAATAGCCAACCCAAATGAACTGAGCCCATGGTCTGTCAAGACCTCTAAAGCTCATGGTCTACACGAACCTTTTTCCCAAAATATACTCTGCACATACCTTATTTTGAAAAGCTTTCAAAAAATCAATCTTCCTTGTTAGACTCTAATTCCTTGTCTAGTGAGACTTCTGATTCAGCTGAATGGGAATGCATCATTAAAACCCTATAAATCCCTCTTTTATCAACTTAGATTGATGACCATCTATCAAGAATAATGCAAAGAAGACTATGTCATGGAAATAATTCTATAAGCCTTAAAACCTATAATAAAATCATAATTGTCTTTCTAAAATCCAATCTTTGTATTATTTCTTTCAGCTTTAATCAAAGGTAAGATCTGAGCTTCTAATTTGTTACTTTAATTAATTAACTAAAGATCTTCTATGATTAATTGAAATGTGAGGTGATTCATTGTGATCCCTATGTCAATTAGAAAAGTAGGTTGGCATTTATACATTGGTTTTCTATGTTTACATCATTCATAAAATAATAGTAATTGCACTTACATTCTATAAATAACAAGTAAGTCTACATAAAGCTTATTTTATGAGAAATAAAGTCCATGCAGACGTCTTATTTGAATGTGTTTCATATGACATCCGTACAAACCTATTTTTTATTAAAGTATCATTATTTCCATTTGATTCATTATTCATTCTAATGATGATTTTAATATGCATAAATATTGTTAACGCTTATTAAAGTGATATTTATGATTATTTGTATGTCATTAATAAATTCTATAGTCACCTAATTTTATGTTATTTTTAGGTTTAAATGGACCCTTGTTTGTATTTCCAACCCTACTATTTGAGTCATGCAAGTTTGGTCATCTATACTGGATATGTGGTCCATGAAGACTTATATTAAGTGCATAAGTAATCCGCATAGACTTAGCAAGGAAGATCCAATAAGTTCGCATAGACTTGATGATGTTCAATCGGGACATATTTTATTATGTACTTTATTAATTTTGATTTTGTAACACCCTTTACTAGTCTCATGAGGGAACTTGATAAGGTGATGTTACAGCACATACAAAAGTTAGATAATAGAACATGCAAAAACAATATAATAGCACTTTTTAAGAAAAATAAACCATAAATTTATTTTTTTTACTATTCAACAAAAACATTTTTTCTAAGTTAAATCATTTTGTTACTTTAAAACATTGAAAAAAAGAGTCATCGTGCTAAAAATCATCAGCATAACAGCTATCTAGGCATAACCAAAAAATTTTCAACATGTAAGAAAAATATTGAAATATCACATACATCCTTAAAACTTCATTTAAAACCTTAACTCAAAGGAACATCATCACTCAAAAACTCCTGCATCAAACTATGCAATTTCAAACTAAGAAATAACCTCTTTCAAAGTTCTATAAGTCACACACTCAAACAAACAACACACTCACATTCTCGCATATACTATATTTATTGATTAAATTATTTGTATTAGATACAAAGCATCAGAGCTTTAAAATTTACTGCAACATCAGACAATAACTTATACAAGAATTTGCAAACAATAATACAAAAATCTTTCATCAATAAGAAGTCTTAGAAACCTCTTCCTCTAAGCTCTTATATGTTATTGCTCTCTAATGTAGTATATAAAGTAATACAACCTATGTGTGATGCAATAGTTTAAATTGAGAGATGCATATCTAGTAGATGATATCTAAACTTAATATTAAAGGAATAATTCATCTATTTAATTGAAATTAGTTTTCAATTCCATAGTTAAAGTTCAATTTAATCTCAATGCCAATTTCTCTTCAATTACATGCTTTATGAGAATCAATTACCTAAGAAGAAAAAAGATTTGAATTATAGCAGCAAACTACACAGTTATAACAGAAACAAAAACTTTAACTAACTTAGCAACTCTAAATGAATTGAAAGATTTATAATAGGCATTGACCTTTGTTTCAACATACTTAAAGCTTCATTTTAAACTTATAGAAGTAATTTAAAATACACCAATTGCACTAAAGGATAACATCATAGCAGATATGCCAAACCTACAAATTTTGTAGACTCTAGAGATTTAAATTTTGGGTACAATTCAACCCATTTTTGCTTTGGCTCTTTTTTTACCTTAATTTCCCTAAACTTAATCCCTTTACATGTTATTTAAAACCAATGGCTTAGGTTTGCAACATCAATGCTACAAGATGCTCCCAAAATCTGAAAAAAAAAAATAAACTTCTTACTTGACTGCAGTTGGCTATGCTTGCTATAGCAATTCAATTCTACTAGTTAATTTCGCTCAATCTCAATATGCATTTGCTATCTACATCCCTTTATATCACTACTAGAAGCCAATGCTCAAAGCTAAACACAAAATTTAAAGAAAAATTAACCCGAATGCTAAAGTCACAGAGGTTTTCCTTCACTTGTCCCATATGAACCAATTAGCTTTGAATTAAGAACACTTAGCGTGTTAGTTTTTCTCGATCATATGCATCAAAAAATTAAAATCTTGAGAAAACTAGCAATGATAATGGATTCAAATAATTTAAAATTCATCCTAAACAAAAAAAT
>CANXYI010498979.1:0-12372 GCA_948208565.1 Hura crepitans
ACAAACACAAAAATTTAATGGATTATTGGATACACTTAAAAGCTTTTGCAAAGTTCTTTCAATCTTAAATTCTCTATTTAAAACCTATTAATCATCTTTATATCATTCCTCTTAACCATTCTTTTGTCATCATGTAAACTTTGACTAGTTTAATTCTATCATACCATCCATAAAAGAAAATAACTTAATTATTCCATATTAATACTAATTAACTCTTTAATATCAATTTAGAAATTATTAACCCTAAAAGAATTAAAAATGAGGTATCATACCTATTGTCATGCCTACTAAGAACAAACAGTTGCATTATTTCACACTAGTACCTTACTTATGCTCCTTATCACCTAGCTTTATAATCTTTTTCCTCCTTTACAATTGTTATTGCCACAACATTTGTGTTCTGATGCTTGCCATTAATTCTCATCAATTTTGATGTGTACATCAATACATCATAGCAGTATGTTAAATTAGCCATTTCTTGACTCTATTCTCCTTTTCCTTCTATTTTAATATATTAACCATCTTAAACTGCTACTATCTATCATGCCATTTATTACACACTCAACTAATAGTAATAGCTACTATTGTTATAACAACAAATTTGGCAACAGTTGCTACCCTAAAATGTCCACTTTTTTTTCTTATTTTCTTTATTTTTCTTTTATTTTTTATTTTTTTCCTTTCAATAGAGTTCTCCTCCCATTAGCTTTATCTTCCTCTTTTTTTCCTTATGGTAGCAACCCCACCATCAATATGCTCTAAAAGTCAGCATCATCAGTCTCTTCCCTTAGAGTGGCATCCTCTTCTCTCCCTATTTTCTTTTACTTTTCTTTCCTTTCTCTATTTATGTTTCTTGCTTACTCTCTTTTCTATTTACATCTTTAAAAAATAAATGTATGGCTTTAAAAGATAATTATGGTAAAAGAAAAAGCTCCTAAAACCCTTTTTTTTCCTTTTATTTCAACCTTTTTATCATTTTCTTTCCCTTCTCCCTCACTTTTTCATCATTCTCCTCTCTTTCTCTTTCCTCATCTCTTTATTTTCTTATTTTCTTTTTATTCTTAGGATGTGTGGCTACCATCATATTAATTAAAATATATACTCTTTCCTCTTAAATCCATATTCTTTTAATTACTCATAAAAATGCACTTATTTACTATTATTATTCCATTCTTTTAAAGTTTATAGTTTTTCAATAACCCATAAAATTTTTAATTCCAACATTATAATTTTACTTCAAAATATTTAAAATATTGAGCAATAAAATTCCTATAAACTCAAAAAAAATTACAACATTATTGACCCATTTTTAAAGTATATAATTTTTTATAAAATTTTTATCTTAGTATTTTAATTTGCTTAATGACTTCATTTTTGAACCATAGTTCACTCATTATGTCTTTAAAATTAATCCCTTTATGCTATGAAATTAGTGTGTTATGGGTCCTGCAATACTATAGACAAATTTGAGATTTTTTTAATTTTACAATAAAAGCATTTTATGTAGGAGTAGCCTATAGATGAATTTCTTATAGATTTCTATCAATTGGGCTTGTTTTAAGCTTACCCCAAGCAATAATATTACACTTGACCCACCTTCAATAGCTTAATTTTGAAATCACCTCTAGGCTTTTTGAAATACACATAAAAAGCCTTTTTAACCCATTATCATGTAAGCTCATACATCTTAGCCTTAATATGGATTAAAAGATAGCTAGAAGTAATGAAAATGGCACAATGACCTAAAAGGAAACGGACAAAAAAGGAATCTTTTGGTCTAATGATGTTCAAGGCCCAAATTACATCAAAATAACTTGTAAAACTTGTAAAATAAATTCTAAGACATTTAAAAAGGTCCAAACACTTAAGAAAGGTTGATAGTTAAGGTAGTCCAATTGAAGAATGTTTTGAATCATGAATTGCATGTTCTTGAAACTTTATTTAATCTTATATATATCCAATAATATAGCTTGCATAAGCTTCCTTAAGATTTTTAGCTTTACTCCGTATGGTTTGCCAACTTGGAATACTCAACTTGCCACTTGAATGTTCTCCTTTAGTTTGATTTCTTTGTTTGTATACACCATTCCCTCAATCTTCATAAAGATACACCCTTAAATATGCATCCATGTTAAAAAGAGATAGATCAAAAACATTAAATGTAGTAGAAATTCTATGCTTACTAGGCAAGTCAATCTTATAAGCATTATTATTTATCTTTTTCAAAACTTGGAAAGTACCATCACCTTAAGCATCCTACTTAAGCTTCCTTTGATTAGGAAATCTCACTTTCCTAAAATGCACCCAAACCAAATCAACAAGCTCAATTGTGACCATTTTTTGCCATTTATTGGCATGCTAAGCATAAGATTCATTATACTTCACAATATGTAGGCATGCTTTCTCATGTAATGTTTTAATCAATTCAGCCTTCTTTTCTCCATATAAACTAATAAGCTCTTACAAAAGAGAAGGCATTAAATCTAAAATAGTTAATAGATTAAAACTATATATGATATTAAATGATAAAAACCTAGTAAAAATATGCACACTATGATTATATACAAATTCAACAAATGGCAAACATTCTTCCCAAGTCTACATTTTCTTACCAATCACAACATACAATAAAGCACCTAAAGCTATGTTAACAACCTCTTTTCATCTATCTATTTATGGATGACAAGTGGTAAAATATAGCAATTTAGTTTCTAACTTACCCTATAACACCTTTAAAAAGTGGCTTAAGAACTTAACATCATAATGAAACACAATTATCCTATAGATGCCATGCAACATAATAACTTCTCTAAAGAACAAATCAATTATAATTGTTGCTTCATTTGTTTTGTAACATGTAATAAAATGTGCCATTTTACTAAATCTATCTACTATAATAACTATGTTATCTCTACCTTTTTTTTGTCCTAGGCAAGCCTAACACAAAATCTATAAAAATATCAACCTAGGGTGCAAAAGGAACTAATAGGGGGTGTAACACCTAAAAATCTTGACATTATGAACAGTGACACTGAGGGGTCATCAATAATGACTTTGAAGACATGATCAAGATTTTCTTACTTGTCAAAGGATTTAGTTATAAGTTTGTTATGGGTAAATTTTAGTGAGAAAATAAAGACATTTGGATGTCTAATAAGTGATAACAAATAATGTTATGAATAGTAAATCTAGAAGTTCTAAATACTAACTTCAGCTATAAGGTTTTTAACCATATTTATCAAGAGTTTATAAGTTGAACATTTCTATATTTAAAGTTTGGTAAAGAAATGAGAACATTTAAATGGAAATCGAATGATAACAAACATGTATGTGAATAGTACCACTAGAGGGTGAATAGTACCTCTTGAGAACCAAAATGTAATAACATTACAAAATGGTAGAATAATTATAAGACATTTGTAAGCAAGGTTTAGAGAGGAAATAAGGTTATTAGGTAGTTTAAAAATAAAAGTTAAGTTTTTACGATAGTGTACTATAAATAGTGACATAGTTAAAGTTAAACTATAAATTATTTTTTAATGTGCTCATATAGACCATAAAATCCTATATCTCAAGGCCTAAATATACTACAGTATATAATGGTATGGGTTTTGGAAATTTTAAACATTGGGAAGTATTTAATGAAAATTGGGTAAAGATAAAAGTAACATTTTTAATTGGATTTTCTCAATTTTTAAGCATAAAATTTTTAAGGCCTTTGAGCATTGATACAAATCATTTATTAAACCTTAAAAATATAATAATTGGTGGATGATTGAAGAGAAATCATTTTGTTTATATTACAAGAGTGATTTTTGGGCCTAATTAATATGGGCCATTAGATCAACTTTAAGACAAATCTTGGCCATCCACTTTAAAGTATAAAAGCCTCTTTATTGGCTCTTAAGAGATATATTTTTATAGTAGCCCCTCTTTCTTCTTGCTCCCATTTCTCATGTTGGCCTTTAATGGAGGAAAACTCTATTTTTACTCATCTCTTCCTCTTATTTCCTTTAATTATCATTAGTTTCCATCAAAGTAAATACCCAAATCACTCTCTACACATAAACACCAAGATAAAGGTCTCAATTGGGTTTTTTAAAAGTTTTGGCTCTCAATAAATAGTAACCAATTTGAAAGAAAGAGGTAATTTTTGAGTTTTAACATTTTTTTAAATGTCTAAGGGTTCCAATTTACTATTTATAAAGTCAATTTAAGCTATTATTAAGTGCATGATTTTATAAGAATTTTTTAATATTATGGATTAATAGTGACCAAGTATAAGGGAAGGATTTATTTTTAATCTTTGATAAATTTTTAAGATGTAATTTGATACCTAAAAGAGGTTTATCAAGTCTATTTGAGGTATATAATGCCAATAAAAGCCATTGTGGTGATGATAATTACCTAATGTCTAAGTAGTGATTATAGTGATGATAATTAGAAGGCTATATGATAATTGAAAACTAAAGTGTGTCTAATTGGATAATTTGATCTTTGTTCATAAGTTGAGGTATTTATGAATTTAATGGCACTTTAGAGGCATAAAGAGCATGTAATGTATGTTTGATAACCTAATTTGTTATATGGTACAAGATATAGGTAATAAAATTTTTGGCATGGAAAGATCAATATTAGGGAATGAATAGCACATGTGCATTTGTTAGCCAAAACCTTTCTCACTTGAGGGAAGAGTTAAAATAATTTAAATGATAATGAATTACTATTATGTTATGATACTGTATGATAATAATATGCCAAGTGAGCAAATCAATTAAAGATGTGACTTTTAATGCTTTATATTTTTTGATGAAAAGTATGCATATCATTATGTGTTATGGTAATATAGGATTTATTAGTTAAAATATATGATTTTGGTTTGATGAAAATTACTATGTATGATGAATTTGATATAGTTACATGACAAAATTATGGTTTTCATGTAAAGGATGTTATATGATATAATAAAATGAACCATACATGCAATATGGATTATGTATTATAGTAATATATATGCTATGTAAGATAAATGTGTATGTATATATGCTATGGCCATAACAATGTATTGACCATAACAATATTATTATTGATAAACAAGGATAGAAGTGAGTTGCTCGATGATAATAGTATTGGAAATAGTAAAAAAAAAAATTATAGAATGATATGATGTTGATAAAAGCCATTATGGCTAGAAAGCCAAATATGAGATGAGAACTATTGAAGAATTCTAAAAATGCAAAGGAAAGGTAATTGCTCTATACAATATGGATATCATACTGGCAGAAAATATCATAAAATTGAAATTATACATGAAAACATGTAATAACATGATAAACTAGCTTTAATTAACCCTTTTGGTCATTTGTTGGCTAAAGGACTCATTAAATTCTTAAAAAGTTATTTTTTATAAGGTGAAACATAACTAAGAATGGTAATAACCTATATATGTAGATGACCTAGTTTGGATAGGTTTGTCAATCAACTAGGGAGATTAGCAGTTGCATAAAGCACTTCAGTGCTACTAACCTATAGGTCAATGTGTTAGGCATTTTGGTGCTACTGACTTATAAGTCAATTTGTTGGGCATTTTAGTGTTATAGGCTTACGGGTCAATGTGTTAAGGGCAAAAGGCCACTATTTTTGCCTTTAGGCTATAATTTAAGTTGAAAGCTATAGGTTATTTTTTGAGACCTCTGTGGTCATTGTTTGAGACCTCTATGGTCATCGATTCCTATTATCTAGTTTCTAGACCGTGCCTATTATATAAAGGCAAAATGGTAAATTATGAGAAGTTAAAATTGTAATCTTAATAATGAAATTATAATTGGACAATAATGAGTGAATATGTTGTATCATAAACAAATGATTGATGCAAGATAATATTATGTGAAATTATGATATGAAATAAATGGGATGGTTAAAATGATTTAATAATATACTCATGTAAATAGTGCTAAGGTAAGGGATATTGTAGAGATTTATGATGTTTTATTGAGGACAAAAGTTGTTAGTGGAGTCGCCACTTATCCTCTGTACCATGACCTCTGATCTTCTGTACTAGAAAGGTTCAAAATTTTAGATCTTATTTATGCCCTAATAATTTGTTGTCCATGTATATTGTAATGTTTAATAGTCTTTTATCAATCAAGCATCCATCATTCTTAATTTAAATTGTATCACTTTATCATATAAGAAAGTAAATTCCAACATTTACCAAATATAACATACATATGTAGATTCAAAAAATGGGTCATTCATTATTTGTTAATTGACCTAACAACTGCCTGTAATTCCATAGGAATTAGCGGTAATTGCCTAACTCCTATCTCCAGGAGATTGGCCTTTATCAAAATACTTTTATTGATTGTGACTTTTGATTAAGGAAATAAAAATCCATTTTATTAGAAAACACTGGTTAATTATGTATAAAACTATTTGGCATGAAATTTAGGTTTTAACATGCAAAACAAGTTATTTACTAGCTATTATAACCCCAAAATAAGCAATAAAGTGTAAATGGTACAAAACCAAAGAAACAAAACATAGCACTAAAATGGTCCCACTTTTGTATCATCTGGTCCATATAAGGAGGTCTATTATTAGTCTATGCAGACCATCTCTAGGGAAGGTTTAAATCTATTTCAACTTTCGATCTAGTAAAGGAAATCAATTGACAACTCAGAGAACAACAAAGCCAAATGAGGTTAGATTAAGGTTATATAACCATTGACACATGATAAATAGAATGTGAACATATCTAAGATAAGTGAATCAAAAGTTACTGATTATACAAATAAAGCATACTCTAAAGAGCCAGCATACAATTCATTATGCATAAGTTTGTGCAGACGTATAGCCCTTTTGATAGGGAGTCTATGCAGACTATCTTTCAATCCCATGCATAGAATTACATACCTTTCATATTAACATATAAGTGTACTAATTCACCTCTATCAATTAGCATATAACCAAGTGCCTAAAGATACAAAATCATGTTTACTGGATGTAGGTCTGTGCAGACTAGTTTGCCATATTCACATAGAGGGAAGAAGGCTATGCAGACTAACTTATCATGCTTGTGCCTAAAGAAACCAAGTCTATGCAGATCTAATCACGTATATGATCAAAATCATGTAATGATTTATTAACATCATGCAACATATATAATTTTGGCTATGAGAATCAATTCCACATCACGTACATTACTATAATGGCCTACTCATCATGAATAGAAGTGGAGATAACAAAGTATCACCTTACTTATACACTAATTTTAGAGATCATGGGCCTACAAGATATCTAGAAACATGTAATAGACCTTAGATATTACTTGAATAAGAAGTCTCTTCAAACAATATCTCAAAAGTCTCAAGGTTTAGGTGAAGATAGTTTGAGTTGCTTTAAGTTCAATCTCTTGAACGTCCTGGATGTTTTCTATCGCTTAAGTGTATATTTCCAGTTGTAATTTTTTAGCCTCCCCCTTTTTCTCTATTAATGTAGAGAAGTATTTATACTTAGTTTCTTTAGGTTTTCCTATTTTCATCAAGAAAAGAGTCCCATTCTTTAAAGGATTCTAGCTTCTGGACTAAATAGGTAGGGTTCTGCCTCCAGAGTGCTTTTTCCATTAGTGGATGGATTAAGCTTTTTGGTATACTAGTCCATAGGCTTCGTGGGCTAGATCTTGGCCTGTTCACACAGTTAGTCCATGTGAACATTGTTTAGTAAGTCCATGTAGACCTACCTCTTGATGACTTTATGTTATGGTTGAGAGTTTATCTCTAGCTGTCATCATAGGTCAAAGGTAAGGTGTTTATAGTTGCCCCCACTTTGGTTGTGCTGTGTATCAACAGTACATATCAAAGCATTTAAGTTAGGGATACTTACTTATTAGCTTTTTTTACTCATACTATTGCTAAACGGGCTTTGATATAGACTTTAATATTGACTGTGGATTACCTTATGAGGTTGAACCTAGAGGATGGATTGGCTTATGAGGCTCAACCCTAGATGATGGATTGAACTTGGTGTTGATCTAGAATTAGAGAATTGAACTGGGGGTTGATTTAGAACTAGTAGATTGAACTTAGGGTTGATTTATGATTAGTGGATTGAACTCAGGGTTAAACCATAATTGTGGATGAAACTTGTGGTTGATATAAGATTATGGATCGAACTTTAAGTTGATCCTATAAAAAGGAAATGAAATAGTAGTTTAATTGTGAAGAGAGTAAGTTTGGCCTTTGAGAGGCATTCTCCTTTTCTTCTTTGTTCTTTTGAATTTTGGTAGCCAAAGATTCGTGTGGACTTTGTTGGTTATGGTCTATATGGACTGATATTGAAGCAAGTCCATGTGGACTCAGTTGGCACCTGCTTGTAGATAAAGTGAGATAAGGTCCATATTAACTTGACTGGGAAGACATCTATGCAAACTAATAGTGTGGAGGTTTACACGGACTTATCATGTCAGAACTATAATCATCTCTTTTCCCCCTTATTTCTCATTTATTTCTTTTCCAATTTCTTTTCTCTGCTATTTTTCTCTCCAATAGGTGACTCTCTAATGGTTTCCTACATGGGTAGTGCTTCTCCTTCATCCTCTTCCAATGGTGAAGAAACTCCAACCGTTATCCTCCTTCCACCCGGAGCAGGATTGGTACCCTCCCCTCCTCTATCAGAGGATATTTCTATGTTGACCCTAGTTGGCTTTATGTCATCTACCACTATTAACCAGCCCTGGAATACTACTCTCTTGAATGGGGTCATGTTTAGTGACCTGATCCCTATTTTGGAGGATTTAGCGCACCATGCCTGCTCTGAAGTTTACCCTTAGGTGTGTTTTCCATCCCCTATGTATTCCTTGGCCATTTTCATTAAGTTCTCTTATGTTTTTATGCTATGAAAGTTTTCTAATTTGATAAGTCCATACAGGCTAAGTAGGCTAGGGCATGATTGGTCCATGCAGACCTAGATCACTAAGAAAGTTGGTCCATGCAGAACTAGTTTTTAACTTTGCTCTAGAACTTGTTATGTGATTATTTTGGGTACTTTGTCTTTTGAAGTCCATGCAGACCTATGGTTGACTGTGTTATGTCTATATGGACCTGTGTCTGACTGTGTGTGTCATTCATGTAGACCTATCTTGTTTACTTTCCTTGGTCCTTACGGACCTATCTTGTTTGCTTTCCTTGGTCCGTGCGGACCTATTTTTAAAATTTTTAGTCCATGGCAAACTTTTATTAACTTCTACTTTATTTCTTATGTAGACACACCTTAAGTGTGGGGGCACCTTATTTGGACCCCAGTAATGGTATTCCACTATGCTGGTGGTAGTGAAGAATAGGGTTTAGTCGATCGGTTTTCAAACATTCTTGGATCAGCTCATGGGTAGAGATTTTTATCGCAATTTACAGGCTTTGAGGGCACTATTAGATTGGTGGATGGACACCACCCACACTTACCATTTTCCTTTTAGTGAGATGACAATCACCCCCTTTGACTAGGCCTTTATCACTAGGGCTCCCTGCATTGGATGCGTGATTGCCTTTGATGCCTACTATCATCACCCATCCTTAAGGCTATAGGAGGTGAAGGAACTACTAGGTTTTATTCCCTAGGATAGAGCCAAAAGTATTGACTCCACTGATTTGTAGGAGAGATAGGGAGAGGAGTCCCCCTTGAGTTAGCCTAAGGTACACTAATATACTTAATGCTTTTGTTCTGTACTTGATGGGTACCACTATCTTCGCCAACGCCAATAGCACTATGAGTTGGAGCTTCCTTCCTATCTTAGAGGAAGTTGACAAGATCAGTATTTGGAATTGATGTTGCTCTTTTCTCGAGTGGATGTTCAGGAGTCTGGACATGGTTGTGCGAACTAGAAAGACCCATCTCTTTGTTCAGGGTTTCGTATTAGGCATCTTGGTAAGCACTCCTTTACATGTTCATGTTTCTTTAGAGCTATTTTATGGCCTTGTTATTTATTGCTTCAGGTATGGGCTTATGAACTTCATTTATTAGCTCGTCTTTGCAAGCTAGATGTGCCTCGCTACTATCCAGTGATAGATAGATGTGTGTGACCTTCTTTGAGCCCATGGAATGCGGATTTACTGATGCAGCACTAGTAATACCTTAGCTCCCAGGTCTAGACCGATGTGAGTATTTCCTACACATTGAGTCAAAAATTTTTGTTAGCTATTTATTCCCATGTAACTAATGCTTACTTATATAGATTGACATGGCTTAATGGGTCATTCCCATTAATGAATTGCCTTCTCCTTTACACTTCATTAAAGGCTTGTCTTTATGCCACCTTCTGCTGACTACTCTATAGACATACTACTAGTTTTTAGGAGAGAGAGTGGTGAGTTGGCACTTAGGACCTAATGTTCACCTCATTCCTCTGAACCCTCCTAGCTCAATGCTTTTAGGAGGTATATAGATGATCTAGAGTTCATGCAAGGCATGATCGTGGGGATTCTAGGGGCCACATTGGTAAAGGATAGTGTTGAGGGCTATGCTTCTTGGGCCTTAGCTCATTTGCTCTTGCAGGTTCCATATATGTTAGGACCTTTTATGCCTCAAGTGAGTTTCTTGATTTTTGACTCTTATTCATGACATTTTCTAATTTTTTATGTGTGGTATTGTAGCCTACTACTGCCTCTAGGGTTGGCTTGTCCTTTTTAAGGAAGTGACCTAAAACTACTCCCAGTTCTCTTAGCTCTCAATTCTCACCTTCCCCTACTCACGATAAAGTTCTAGGTCCGTTTGCCTATCTGACCCCCTTCCCTAGCAAAGTGATAGGGACCTTAGTGGATATCCTAGAGCTGAGCTACATATGCTACGGCATTAGTGGGGAGCTATCCTCTGCTCGACTCTGTATAGAGGAGAGCTAGCTAGTGGAGTTTAAGCCTAAGAACACCACACTGGTAAAGTTATCAGGCATGCCATTTGTGTTACTTGGGTCTTTTGTTGCTTATGCCTTATGTTTCTTTCTTTTGATCAGGTGAAGAAGGTTCCTGTAGAGAGGACCGCTTAGGTGGTGGAGGCATTTAGGAGGGCCATGATCGATGAAACCTAGGTGCTTACTGTAAGTAACTTTTCCTATAATTATTAATTTTATACATGTCATGCATGCTATCTATGTCATGTATATTATACATGTCATGTATATCCTATATGTATGTTATGCATGTCATGTATGTTACATATATATCTTATGCATGTCATGTATGTTATATGTGTTATGTATGTTACATTAATCCTCCACTTTTCCTATAGAATGAGTTGTCAAGATGGGTTACTACCTTATGTGAGGCCGAAAGGAAAGTTAGAGCTTATAAGGTAGCCGAGAAGCTTGTAATCTACTTACAGTATGAGGACACAAAAGAGGAAGATGATTTTGAGGAATAAGCTAGGAGGCACCCCCTCTTTTTTTTTATTTTCTAGTTGTCATGTATAGGAGTAGAATGTGAGGCATCCCTCTCTTTTAGTTAGGGACAAGAATTGTCAATTCTTGTTTCCAAACTTTCAATCTTCGAATGTATATTTTAATTTTCCTTAAAGCACATTTGCCTTCGGATTTTATTTATCATAGGTGTTTTATTTTCCCTTATGCACTTGTATAAACTTGATGTATTTTGGTCTGTGTGGACTTAAAAATCATTTTGGTCCGAGCAGACTTAGGTAGCCTTAGTCCGGGCGGACATTGCCCAAATATGGTCACGAACCTTGTATGGTAATGGTGTGGACATATACCTCTTGGTCTGTACAGACTATAATGCCATTTCTATGT
The DNA here is from genome assembly GCA_948208565.1 of Hura crepitans. Lineage (NCBI taxonomy): Eukaryota > Viridiplantae > Streptophyta > Magnoliopsida > Malpighiales > Euphorbiaceae > Hura > Hura crepitans. The sequence goes on from CANXYI010498979.1 coordinate 11,792, forward strand.
CCGTGCAAACTTCCTCGCATGTTTTGGATTCACATTCCTGATAAGAAGAGGAATGGGATTTTTAACTTATAAATACCCCCCTTTCTTAATCTTCTCACCCCATATTCTCATTATATCTTTTTTCTACTTGGATTTATCTAAGTCTTTGGAATCGAAGGCCTCTTAGGCTTCCCCTATTTTTGCCCCCTTTTCTTCTATTAGGTATTTAAGGAAGGTTCAGATTGACCCCTATTTCTTAAATGTTATAGTACAGCACCAAGACCTTGTCTTCCACGTTTTCATCTTTAGTCAACAAGAGATTTGTCTAACCTTAAAAGAGTTTGCTACCATTTTAGAGCGTAAAATCACTTTAGTTACCCCTTTAGCCTTGCCTCCTTTCGAGGACCGCTACCCTATGGATATTGTCCTTACTTTGGGCCTTTCTCTTGTCATGGCTTAAAAAATAGTGCCTGGGGTAGGCCTGATTTCTCTATAAGCAATTTTAGACCATTCTTGTCAAATTCCTATTGGCTTAGTGGAATAGGCAAAGTGTATTTTGTTATGCCTTTTTAGAAGCTAGCTCATTGTTACTTCCTAAGATG